>ONZH01003652.1:0-52169 GCA_900303285.1 Rhinella marina | reverse complement strand
GTCCCGACGCTCTTTGGGTGGCGGCCGTCTTCGTTTTTTTCAGGACGTCTGGCTTGCACAGGGGGGAGTTCTCTCTCGGGTCCCTCGTTCCCCTGCCCTGGCAGCGGGTTTTCACCACGCGCTAGCTTCTCTTCTTTCCAAAGGCGTGGTGATCCCTGTCCCTCCTTCGGAGAGGTTCAAGGGTTCTATTCCAACCTCTTTGTGGTCCCGAAGAAGGACGGTTCGTTTCGTCCAATTTTGGACTTGAAGTTTTCTGAACCGGCACGTCAGAATCTCCCATTTCAGGATGGAATCCCTCCGCTCTGTCATAGCGGCCATGGAGCCGGGGGAGTTCTTGTCGTCGGTGGACGTGCAAGATGCTTATCTGCACGTCCCCATTTTTTCCACACATCAGCGTTTTCTACGCTTCGCGGTTGGCCAGGATCATTTCCAGTTTGTGGCCCTGCCTTTCGGGTTAGCTTCGGCCCCCCGAGTGTTCACGAAGGTCATGGCTGCGGTCATGGCGATCTTCGGGCTCGGGGGATCTCGGTGACCCCTTACCTGGACGACATCTTAATCAAGGCTCCGTCCTGGTCCTCAACCTGGAGAGTCTCCACATCACCCTGGACACACTCTCCCGTTTCGGTTGGCTTCTCAACCGCCCCAAGTCCAATCTGTCTCCTTCGCAAGACCATTCGGTTCTTGGGGCTGGACTTCGACTCCGCGAGGCTCGTGTTCTCCCTTCCAGAGGACAAGCTTTTATCCTTCAGACGGGGGTTCGGACCCTTTGCTCCTTCCATCGGTGACCCTCCGGTTCTGTATGAGGGTTTCTGGGGCGTATGGTGGCTTCTCTGGAAGCAGTTCCCTTTGCCCAGTTCCGGACTCGTCCGCTTCAGCTCTTCCTGCTGTCGCGATGGGACAAGTCCCTTTCGTCCCTCGACCTTCTGGTTCGTCTCCCGTCTCGCCTGCGGGAGGAGCCTCCAGTGGTGGCTTCGGTCTCCCTCTCTCCTCAGCGGCCGCTCCTTTCTGCCCCTTCGCTGGCAGATAATAACGACGGATGCCAGTCTCCAAGGCTGGGGCGGTGTTTGGGAACACCGGACCGTACAGGGCTCTTGGTCCCCTCCGGAAGCCCTTCTCTCCATCAACGTCTTGGAACTCCGAGCGATTCGGCTCTCCCTCCTCCACTGGCAGTCCGATCTGCAGGGTCTCCCCGTCCGCATTCAATCGGACAACGCCACCGCCGTGGCGTACATAAATCATCAAGCGGGACTCGCAGCAAGGCCGCCATGGAGGAAGTGGCGCTCACCCTCACCTGGGCGGAAAACCACGTGCCCGCACTGTCTGCGGTTCACATTCCCGGAGTGGAAAATGGGTAGCGGACTTTCTGAGCCGCACACAGGTGGACCCAACGAGTGGTCGTTACATCCCGAAGTCTTCCGCCAGATCTGCCTACGCTGGGGGACGCCGGATGTGGACCTCATGGCCTCCCGGCTCAACAACCAAGTCCCACGGTTCGTCAGCAGAACCCGGGATCCAGACGCCGTCGCCACAGACGCCCTGGTGATCCCCTGGGACCTGTTCGCCCTCCCTTACATCTTCCCTCCGCTTCCGCTTCTGCCGCGGGTGATCAAGAAGATCAAGGCGGAAGGCATTCCGGTCCTTCTAGTGGCTCCGGACTGGCCCAGGCGCGTCTGGTACGCAGATCTAGTTTCCATGGCCGTCGACGCCCCCTGGCGCCTACCCGACCGCCAGGATCTCCTCTCTCAGGGTCCCGTTTGCCATCCGCATTTTCGGTCGCTACGTTTAGCGGCTTGGCGGTTGAGACCCATATTTTGAAGTCTCAAGGTTTCTCCGACGCGGTGGTGCACACCATGATTCGGGCTCGGAAAGCCTCCTCTTCGCGCATTTATCATCGCGCCTGGAAATCTTTTTTACAATTCTGTGAGGGGTCCTCGGTCCCTCCCTTGCCGTTGTCGATCCCGCGTCTTCTTGCCTTTCTTCAAGCTGGCCTGGACGCTGGTCTTGCCTTACGCTCTCTTAAAGGCCAGGTCTCGGCCCTCTCTGTTTTTTTCCAGCGCCCTCTGGCCTCCCTGTCCCAAGTGAAGACTTTCTTGCAGGGCGTTGCCCATACCGTTCCCCCCTATCGGCCCCTACTCCCCCATGGGACTTGAACCTGGTCCTCGATGCTCTCCAGTCGTCCCCCTTTTGAACCACTCGGGAATATTTCCTTGTCCATGTTGTCCCACAAGGTGGTTTTCTTGTGGCGATTACTTCACTTCGTCGAGTATCGGAGCTTGCAGCTCTTTCCTGCCGCTCCCCCTTCCTTGTCTTACATCAGGATAAAGTGTACTGCGTCCGTCCCCTTCCTTCCTACCTAAGGTGGTCTCCTCCTTCCATCTTAACGAGGATATTGTCCTCCCGTCTTTCTGTCCCTCTCCCGTCCATCTGCGCGAGCGTTCTCTTCACCATTTGGATGTGGTACGCGTTCTCCGCACCTATCTTACTCGCACAGAATCTTTCCGTCGTTCCGACGCCCTTTTTGTCATTCCGGACGGGCCCAGGAAGGGGCTCGCGGCTTCTAAGGCGACTCTGTCCCGCTGGGTTCGTCTGGCCATTTCGGTGGCGTACAGCAGCAAGGGTAGGGCGCCTCCTTTTCGGGTGTCGGCTCACTCCACTCGGTCGGTGGGAGCGTCTTGGGCAGTGCGCCATGGTGCTTCGGCCTTGCAGGTTTGCAAGGCCGCCACATGGGCGTCATTGCACACGTTTTCTCGGTTCTACCGGGTGAACACTTCTGCTTCCGCTGATGCGAGTTTGGGCCGCAGAGTTCTGCAGGCTGCGGTGGCTCCTTCGGTCTGAGTTTTTTGGGTTGTTTCCCACCCTAAGGGACTGCTTTTGGACGTCCCATGGTCCTGTGTCCCCAATGTGACGACCGAGAAAGTAAGATTTTTTTGCTTAACCTGTAAAATCTTTTTCTCGGAGTCTTCATTGGGGGACACAGCACCCACCCTTCTCTTAGTTTATGAGTTCTTCGTCGCCCTACGGCGATAGTTCTTGGTTTGAGTTAGACTGTTGTCTTGGTTCCTCCTATTGCTTTGCACACACTGGTTAGTTTACTGCCAGTAGGCGGGTTATATCCTGCTGGGAGGAGCCGACTTTCTTTTGGTCTTTTTTTAGTGTCAGCCTCCTAGTGGCAGCAAGATATAACCCATGGTCCTGTGTCCCCCAATGAAGACTCCGAGAAAAAGATTTTACAGGTAAGCAAAAAAATCTTACTGTTATCATTCGTATTCTCTGAAAAAAGGCCAAGACAGCCAACATTTTGCAGGGGTATGTAAACTTTTGAGCACAACTGTATGTATTCCCTTCCCAAAAGTCTTTCAACCTTCGTGCCACCTACCAGGAGAAAGGTCTGTCTTTTCTTATCCACATTTAGAACATGTTGATTCATGGCCTTGTATATAATTTTGTAAAGGTCTTATCAATAACTACATGGCCTGGAGTGTTACCCTCTAGTACATTTTTCTTCAAATTTTCAGAAGACACTGGTCCAGATTTACTAATGTGCATGAAATTTGGGACTGCTTGAAGGAGAAGACAAGGCAACAGAAGCATAATTGAAAAATGAACTACATGGAAGAAACGATCCTAGGACTACAAGGAACTGATTATGGAGGTGAGACAACCCCTTTAAGCCCTCCCATTTTGTCAGTTCTTTTTATCTTGACTGCCATCGCTCACAGTTGCTTTAGTACATTTTCTGCACTTCCCGATTATTTATTTTTATTTTTTTACAGAAGTATGTTATTTCCTCTTTTCTTATTTTTAAATGTGTCTTATTATTCCATGTTCCAACTTCAGATTTCAATCGACTGATCTCATATCCTGATATTTCTTTCTCCTATGCATTCTTCTAAGTTATTAAAATGCATCAAAAGATCATCTGTGAATAATGATGATCATTTTATTTCTTCACTTCTCTTCTGGAGTTTGCAACAGCTAAAGGTTCTATAGCCATAGTAAAAATCAACAGTGAGAGTGGAGAACTTTTTAAATTAAACCAGGCACAGTCCCACTCGACCCTCTGGTTTTCTATTATTTTGATTACCAATCGTTGAAAAGGCCCATCTTATCTATTAATAATCAGAGTATTAATCATCTATTAATACTCTGTAAAACCAGATCCAGGACATAGACTTTTTTGCCTTATGCATGACATGTGTCCAGGACTTGGTACAGTCGAGCACCATCAGGTTTTTCCTTACAGCTATTAAAGTGGACCTGTCCCCTCTCCTGACATGTCTGTAATAGCTTCATGCATTCTCCATGTAATAACAATTCTGGAACACCTATTCTTATGGCTCTATGTTGTGCCATTCCTTTATTATTTCTACTAGAAGTTATGAATGAATTGCTAGCAGTCTGCAGTAAGGGTACAGAGGGGAGGTGATCAGTTAGGGGTTGTGTACCTGCACAGACTCACTCTATCCAATCAGTTCTGCCAATGTCAGTCGGTGCAGGTACACACCCCCAACTGGTTACCTCCCCTCTGTACCCTTACTGCAGACTGCTAGCAATTCATTCATAACTGCTAGCAGAAATAATACAGAAATGGTACATTATACAGACATGAGAATAGATTCTCCATGTAGCTATTAAAACAGGCATGTCAGGAGAGGTGACGGGTCCTCTTTAAAGGGGTTGTCCCGTTAAGCCAACTTAACCCCTATCCACAGTATAAGGGCTCATGCACACGAATGTGCGTTCCAA
This sequence comes from Rhinella marina, assembly GCA_900303285.1. Lineage (NCBI taxonomy): Eukaryota > Metazoa > Chordata > Amphibia > Anura > Bufonidae > Rhinella > Rhinella marina. The sequence continues at coordinate 47,423 of ONZH01003652.1, read as the reverse complement.
CATTTTGCTGAACGGGCAGCCCATTATAGAAATGCCTATTTTTATCCAAAACGGAATAAGAATAGGACATGATCTATAACTTTTGCGGGGCTACAGAATGGAGCAATGGATGCAGACAGCACGTGGAGTGCTGTCTGCATCCTTTGTGGCTCCATTGAAGTGAAAGGGTCCAATTCAGATGCTAAACCAAACCACATTCATGTGAATGCGCTGTAAGGCCTTATGCACATGTCAGCATTTTCCAACAGTGATTGTGAGCCGTCAGGATTGGAGGATACACCGACTGTGTGAATAAGGTCTCAGTGTCTGATTGGCAGGGGTCTGACAGCTGGGGCCCCTGCCGATCACGAGGGCCAGTGTTCCTCATTTGCATGAAGCGGTGGTCACATATACACGCTGCCACTCCATTTAGCGCTTGTACTCGGCTATCTCGGCAGTCCCATAGAGCTGAATGGAGCGGTGGACAAACATGCTCATCCGCTGCGCCATTCCAACGGGGAGCACAGGCCCCAGAGGTCAGAATCCCGGCAACCAGACACTTATCTATCCCCTACAGTGCAAACAGGGAATGAGTTACCTTAAGGGTCCATTCACACGTCCGCAAAATGTGTCCGCATCCGTTCCGCAATTTTGCAGAATGGGTGCGGACCTATTCATTTTCAATGGGGCCGCAGAAGATGCAGACACAGCACATGGTTCCGTGGCCCTGCAAAAAAAAAAATAGAACATGTCCTATTCTTGTCCGCAGCCACAGACAAGAAAAGGTATTTCTATCATAGTGCTGGCCATGTGCAGTCTTCAAAAATGCGGAATGCACATGGCCGGTGTCTGTGTTTTGCGGATCCGCGATTTGCTGACCACAAAACACTTGCGGACGTGTAAATGGATCCTAATGGACCCCTTTAAATGTGTATGGGCACCTTAAGACAGTAGCCCAGAAAGAGTTCCCAGTATATATGCAGACCACAAAGTGTGAGCAATGAGAGAAAATGATAGCAATTCCTAATGATTACTAGTCTTTATAATTAGTAACTTACCAGCATAAGGAGCCATTCCCACAATGGTAGGTAGAAGTCCTCTGTAATAACCACGAAATCCTCCTTCCTGCAATAAGTAAAAATTAGCCCCAAAAGCATTCCCCCCCCCCCAGAGGAAATCTCCTACACTTTCCATACATATGAAAATATTTTTAGCCTGATCTAAAAAGTCAGTATTTTTGTGTTTGTATACACGTGTTCTGTATAGTTTGTATCTAGGTGTGTTTTGACTTCTTATGCGTCCTATACAGCACTTCACATTTTTGTGTTTTTTTTTGTACATAGGTGTAGAAGTAGAAATTAGGGCAACATAACAATTGTAGTCAAATAACACTACAATCAATGGATGACCTCCTCTGAGACCACCACTGATCTTTAGAATTGAAGGGATGCAGCTTTAAAACTGGGGGGGGGGGTCTTATAGGTCAGACCACAACCAAAGTGATGGTGTATCCTAGCCGCATGTCATCCCCTTATAAGATGGGAACGCCCCTAGAAGGGTTCTAAACAAGTAAGAAAGAACAGTAAAAGAGCAATTACTGCTCACACCGATGAAAAGTCTGAGAGGACAGGATAAGGCTTCATTCACACGACTTTATTTTGTTTCCATGTCCGTTCTGGGGGTTTTTTTTTTTTCGCAGATATGATGCGGACCCATTCATTTCAATGGGTCCGCAAAAAATACGGACAGCACACCGTCCGTCTTTTTGGGGATCCGCAATTTACGGACTGCAAAACAGATGCGGCCGTGTGAATGAAGCCTTAGGGCTCATGCACACAGGCATAAGTGTTTTTACGATCCGCAGAGCTCATGACTATAACTTACAGTTCATAGTGTAAATGAGAGAAAAAGTGGAAAAAAATGGGTTTTGGATTAAAAAAGGGGAAAAATAACATAACAAAAAAAAAAAAAAAAAAAAAAACCACAAACGCAACCATAATTTATACCAATATTAGCCCCTTCCTGATGCAGCCATTTTCCACTTTTTACTTCCTGCGTTCCAAGAGCCATAACCTTTATCTCTAATTCAAGTAGCTGTACGAGGGCTTGTTTTTTGCAGGACAAGCTCTGATTTCTAATGGCATCATTTCATATCAATGTAGTGTGAAGCTGGAAAAATAATCCAAATGGGATGAAATCGGGGTGGGGGTGGAGTGGCAAACTCAGTTCTGCCACTGTTTTATGCGTTTTGCTTTTATGTTGTTGTCAAAATTACATATGAACTTTATTCTACAGGTCAGTATGATTTAGCAATACCAAATTTTAAATATGTATTTTTTTATTTTTATACTTTTTAAATAAAACGAACTTAGAAAAAAATTCTTCTTTGAATTGCCATAACTTTTTTTATATTTCTGCCTGCATAACTGTGTGAGGGCTTATTTTCTACAGGTCAATCCTTAGTTGTTATTAATACAGTTTGGCGTATGTTTTTGATCACTTTTGTTACTTTTTTATTGTTTATTTCAGTTTTATTTGTCCATTAATTAGTTTATTTAGCTTTATATTGATGGTAAAATCACTGTGTTCATAGGGCTAAATAGAACCTTAAAGAAGAACTCCCGACAAAAATTTTATTCCATGTCCTGCTAGAAATGTACATGATGTAATCTGTAGTGAAATGTCATTTTCTTACCAGTGTCTGAATTTTTGACTTCTATCATCCTGAAGTTTCTTATCTGTGTCATGTGACCAGCAATTAGACCCACCAACTCACACATAGACTTATGTGTGGACAGGAAGTCTAATTCTCTATGTATTCCTATGAGACTGAAAGTGAGGCTCCCATAGGAATGAATAGAGCAGTTACTGGCTTTCTGTCCTGGGTCAGTTGGAGGTCAGGGAGTTGGTCACATGACCCAGCTACAATAAGAAGAGAGGTTTTTACTCACAGAAACAGTCACTGATAAGAAAATGACAATCACTACAGATTATATCATGCACCTTTCTAACAGGACAGAGAATAAAAATTTTTGCGGGAGTTCTTCTTTAACTATGGCAGGCCTGGGAGCCTTCATAAGGCCCCAGGCTGCCACTGCAAACTTATAGCTCTCGCGAGGGGGCCATTTAGTCACTGGGAGCAACATACTCCTAAAAAATAACTGCTGATCTGTTCCTGAGTAGGCACCATCTTTAAAGACCCGACATCTGCCATACACGTGCGGCGGATGTTGGGAGGGGTTAAAGTATTATGAATAAGTCACATTAAAAATCACTTACCTTTGTGTAAATAGTTTTGAAAGTGTGTATAATGCCATTGTATCCAAGCTCTCCTTTCACTTGAAATGCAAGACGTGCTCTGACCATATCAAGTGGGTAGGTGCAAATGACAGCAGTGATTCCTGAAATGTCAACAGTAATTATTGAAACGGCGTGACACAAGCATTTAACACAGCCCTTCACATGCGGTTATTGAACAAGTTAGGGCCCATTTACACAGGGATTGGGAATAAAACCGTTCGTTCCGATTGAGGTCTGCTCATTAAAGCTGCATTTGCATATAGAGATCATCCATGAGCATTCATACAAATGTTCTTTAGCAATCACTGTCCCGATAATCTGCTCATGTAAATAGGCTCTTAACCTTCTAACTGTTTTGCCCGAGTCCAGCTCAGGCAGTGTGAAAAGTAGCTAACTGCCTGACTGTAGCTAACTCAATGGTAGCAGCTAGAAACACGCAACTGGTCTTGTATGAAAGCTGACAGTCCAGGCTTTCATACAAGACCAAAATGACAGCTAAAATCCAAGCAACAGAGGAGAAATCACTGTTAGAAATTAAGTCAGGTAAAAATCGTGAGTAAAACCTGTTTTTACTTTCATTTTCAACTGCATTTACAATATCCCGATTTCTATCAGTGATATCTTTCTCGGTCCTGAACATATTGCTGTCATTTTGGTCTTGTATGAAAGCCTTGACTGTCAGCTTTTATACAAGACCAGTTGCATGTTTCTAGCTGCTACCTACTTTTCCTACTGCTGGAGCTCCACTCTGGCAAAACAAGTTAGGGGGTTAAAGGGGTTAGTAAGTTCTGTAATGCCCCCCCATATGCCTGGGCCCCTCACAGAGGTTGTACTTACCTGACTCTCCAACATCCGCATTGCTTCTCATACCGGCACGGTCGCCGCATCTTCCCATTGCGCGGATAAAAACATCCGGCGTCGGAGAGTAGGATCATGCCAATAGCAGGCCTCGATGGGAACGAGCCTCCCTAGCATCACGGGTGACACTAGAGGGGCTTGTTTTCCTCTGCACGATGGGTAGATGCAGTGGCAGTCGTGTCGGTATGAGAAGCGATGCGGGTGCCGGGGAGCAAGGCAAGTACAACCTCTGTGAGGGGCCTGGGCATTATAGAACTTTAATATTGATCTATATCCTAATGATAGAGCATCAATATCAGTTTTTCGGGGGTCCGTCTCTGCACCAATCAGTTGTTTTAGAGTAGCACTGGCACCAGAACTACACAGCTCCGTTCACTGTGCGGTGGGTGGATGGCGCTTATAATCGAAGCTGCTGCCATTCATCTCAGCTCCTTCCACTACAACATGAATAGAGCTGTGTAGTTCCTATGCGGAGCTACTCTGAAATGGCTGATTGGTGCGGAGGCGGACCCCCGCTAAACTGATATCGATGGTCTAGCCTGAGAATATAGGGGAAGATTTACTAATACTGTCTAGAAGTAAGACTGTGTTAAAGGGGTATTCCCATCCTAGACAATAGGGGCATATCGCTAGCATATGCCCCCATTGTCTGATAGGTGCGGGTCTCACCACTGGGACCCACACCTATATCGAGAACTGAGTGGGGAGCGCTGTGCCTGGAGGACCCCGGGTTTTCCAGGATCCGGCCACCACCATGCGCAGCTCCCCACTGCTCCCATAGAAATGAATGGGAGCGCACCGCGCATGTGCGGCCATCGCTCCCATTCACTTCTATGGAGCCAATGGAAAAAGCCGAGCCAGCGCTCGGCTATTTTCGGCAGCCCCATAGAAATGAATGGAGGGCGGCTGTGCATACGCAGTGCACCCTCCGCAAGTTTCCCCACCCTGTTCTCGATATAGGTGCGGGTCCCAGCAGTGAGACCTGCACCTATCAGACAATGGGGGCATATGCTAGCAATATGTCCCCCCTCGTCTATGATGGGACAACCCCTTTAACTTAGAAGGTCTTAAACTGCACCACAGTTATCATATTGACCGATACTGGATGACAAATCTGGCGCATCTTTAAAATGTCTAGTCCTGTGATGGCTAACCTCCAGCACTCCAGCTGTGGTAAAACTACAACTCCGAAGATGCACATGTGCTTGGCTGTTCTCAGAACTTCATAGAAATTAATGGAGCATGCTGGGAGTTGTAGTTTCACCACAGCTTGAGTGCTGGAGGTTATCCATCGCTGGCCTAGTTTAACTTTACGCCACCTATTAGTTGGCTTGTTTTTACTCCAAAACTGTACCAAACTTTTGGCACACAATGGTCCACACACTGGAGCCTAACCCCATGTTGGAGAAGCCAAAAAAATTGTCTACATCCTTGCTTCCTCTATATGCCGTGGATAAGAGGCTTAATCAGTTTGTCAATTCACGTCCAGATTAAAAATAAAACTTATTAAATGATAACCAAAGAAAATCCATATGTTCTTTCATAATGCTTGCTGCAGGTGCAGTTACAAACCAGAATTACATCTGCCCATGCTGCGCTATATAATATACTGGGACTGTACCTGCCATGGAGCCAGCCATTAATCTGCGCACGTGTTCAGATCTGCCAATTTTTGCACGCAGTAACTACAAGTAAAACATAGGTGAGTTAATTTGCCAAGTCTGAAACAGAATCTGAAAATTTTAGGTATCTGTGACAAAAGGAAGCAAACAATAGGTTGTCTACCCTCAAATCAACCAATTCAGGATATAGCCACACATTAGTTACTTAAAGATAAAAACCTTTAAAAGGGTTCTGCAGGACTTTAAGGCTATGTACACTTTGGGGTCAATTTTTTTTTTTTACTATTGCATTGTACTCTTTTATATATTGGTCTTTATTAAACAAAAATATGGCGTCCTTTTTCTGTACAGAGCTGAGATGCTCTAGTAGCACCCTTTGGATTTTCTATCTTTTCCTTCAGACCAGGAGCTGACAGCTCCTTATCTCTGCTCTCTGACCTCCTAAACACTCATTAATCTTACTGATAAGAATGTGCCTTAAATAAGTGTTTATGACTAGAGATGAGCGAGCAGTGCTCGTTACGAGCACTGTAACGCTCGGGTCCCGTGTGAAATGCCCTCAGGCATTGCGGATCCGTCCTCATCTGCATGTAAGTCAATGAGGACGGATCGTTTGGTATGACACTCATACCAAACGGTTCCGTCCTCACCCGTCTTAAAGTCAGTGGGGACGGAACCGTTTGGTATGAGTGTCATACCAAACGATCCGTCCTCATTGACTTACATGCAGATGAGGACGGATCCGCAATGCCTGCGGGCATTTCACACGGGACCCGAGCACTGCTCGCTCATCTCTATTTATGACCTATTAGTAGTTTAGAGATAAGGTTTATTAGATGACTGTGAAACAGTCACAAAGCTAAAAAAAACGTTAACCTTTTGTGACAGAACAGATCAATATTTTTAATAAAGGCTAATTGAAAAAATTATTAGAAATGATAAAAAAAAAAATATTGTCTCTGAAGGTGTACATAGCCTTTAAAGCAGATGTCTCAGTAAATAACATTTATCATGTAGGTGCAGTTAATACAAGGCACTTACTAATGTATTGTGATTGTCCATATTGTCTCCTTCCCTGGCTGGATTCATTTTTCCTTTACATTACACAATCCTTGTTTCCATAGTTATGACCACCCTGCAATCCAGCACCGGTGGTCGTGCTTGTACACTATAGGAAAAAGCAATAGCCTATGTGTGGTCCCGGACACCAGAGAGACTGACGCTTTTTCCTATAGTGTGCAAGCACGACCTCCCCTGATGGATTGCAGGATGGTCGCAACCATGGAAACAAGCAGTCTATAATGTGAAGGGAAAATGAATCCAGACAGCAAAGGAGGCAATATGGATAATAACAATACATTAGTAAGTGCCTTGTATTAAAGGGGTTCTGCAGTTCTGTAAAACTGATGATCTATCCTCTGGATAGATCATCAGCATCTGATCGGCGGCGGTCCGACACCCGGGACACCGATCAGCTGTTTGAGAAGGCAACGACGCTGCAGGAGCGCCGCGGCCTTCTCTGCGTTTTTCTCAGGCCCAGTGATGTCATGACTAGTATCACTGGCCTGGCCGGGGCTAAACTCTGTTCACTTGAATGGAGCTTAGCCCCACCCAGGCCAGTGATACTAGTCGTGACGTCACTGGGCCTGCGGTAAACACAGAGAAGGCCGCGGCGCTTCTGCAGCGTTGCTGCCTTCTCAGACAGCTGATCGGCGGGGGTCCCGGGTGTCGGACCGCCTTCGATCAGATGCTGATGATCTATCCAGAGGATAGATAATCAGTTTTACTGAACTGCAGAACCCCTTTAACTTTCTCTACATGATAAATGCTACTTGCTGAAGTGAGACAACCCCTTTAAAGTACTGCTGACCTTTCCTTAGGATAGGTCATCAATATCAGAACAGTGGGGTCTAAGCGCTGGCACTTCCAGCCGATCAGCTGTTGGCAGGAGCTCCAGGCACCAGAACTACTCAGCTCTATTCTCTGTGTACTGACCGTGCCTGGTTACTGCACTGCTGCTCCCCTTCACTTAAAGGGTGTACTATGCTGCCCTCACTGAGAGCAGTATACTGTAGTCACAGACCTGCTTATTTCAGCAGTTTGTAAAGGTGCATTTAGACACACCAATCATCATCCAGATTATCGGAAATGGGCGTTCCTGATCATGTGGCCGTCTAAATGGGTCAACGATCACCCGATGAGCGAGCGTAACGCTCGTTCATCGGGTGATCCTGTCGCTCGTGCAAGCAACACCGATCATGGCTTCTGAGCAGCAGATTGTGCTGTCTAAACAGTGATCTGCTGCTCAGAAGCCATGATTCTGTAGGAGGACAAGGGATCCCCCGTCCTCATACAGTGAAGCAGAACGCTGCATATAAATGTGGCGGTCTCACTCATTGAACGAGCAGCCGACTGTCAGGAATGAACACTTCCTTCCCAACAATCGGCCGTTCAGCTGGCCCGTCTAAATCCACCTTAAAGAGGACCTTTCATGGTTTGTAGTTAAATACCTTTGGTTCCCGGGTACCCCCTGCTGATGCTGCCACCCTGTCTGGTTTTTTAGAATAGCACTCCTACGTCCCCTTTGTGCCCCCCTGTAGTTTTCACACTCAGTATGTAAATACTGAGCATCGGTACAGGGAGGAGGAGACACCAGGGTTTCCCAATGGTCGTCTCCTTTTCCCTGACTGTAGTGCGGTCCAGTCACAGCGGAGAGCGTCACAGCCAGGGAGGAGAAAAAAAAAAAAAAAAAAAACTCACCTTCTCCCTGGCTGTGACGCTCTCCAATGTGATTGGATCACGGCACAGCCAGGAAGAAGGAGACGCCCCCTGAGAAACCCTGGCGTCTCCTCCTCTCTGTTCCCATGTCCAGTATTTACATACTGAGCATGAAAACTACAGGGTGGCACAAAGGGGGCGTAGGAGTGCTATTTAAAAAAAAAAACAAGCAGGGTGGCAGCATCAGCAGGAGGCACCTGGGAACCAAAGGTATTTAACTACACTAACTACAAACCATGAAAGGTCCTCTTTAACTTCTGTGTACTGACATGGTGAGCCTTGCAGCACACCCCATCCCTCCAAGGGAGACGAGTCCGAGGAGACTCGCTGTCTCTGCCTTCTCCTGCCTCCAGACTATAACTGATAGGTTTCTTTCCTATGCCCAACAAAGCTTTCATCCCAAGAGACAGTCCTTTTACCATCAGTTCTCTGGACTCTGTGCTGAAAGTGGTTGTCCGGGCTTTTTAATATTGATGAACTATCCTCAGGACGCGCTATGTCACGTGCCGTCTTCCTTCTCTCTTCCTGTCCGCTGCTGTATGTCTGTATGTATGACAGAAAGCGGGCCGGAAGAGAGACGGCACGTGCGCACTCTGCACACCGTCTATCCTGAGGATAGGTCATCAATATTGAAAGCCTGGAGAACCTCTTGAACCCCACCCTACTTTATGCTCTAAGTGACAGATCCAGTGGTTTCCTGATTGAAAGCTTTGCTCTTCACGTGATCTATATGGTGCGGTCAGCAGTTTCAATGGGTCAAAACTCCTGTTAGACTCGCATTAATATGAATGTCCACCCTTGACTTTAGTTTCCTCGCCTTTATCTAAATAAGTTACAAATATCTGCATTTTTTTTTTCAGATGCAGAGATTTTAGATAAAGAAATTCAACCCCCTAAAAAGTCTTCTAAACCTCTTTCAGTTCACCATCTAAAATTGCATTGCAAAGTGGCCTTCACAAAGCGGATTGGATAGCATGTGTAAAATATGGTGGAACTGAGACTCTGTCGCAGCAAATATTTGGGTGGTCTTCTCGTAGAGGTGGATATTTGCAGCCACCACTACAAGAGCTTAGGATCTTAATCTATTCTGTTCATACCCAAAAAAGCAATATGCAGTCAGCTCCTAAGCTCCCCCTAGTGGTGGTGACATGCAGACAAAATATGATTTGTAGCTGTAACTACTATATAAAAGGGGTTGGCCACTTTCTGACTACTTGCGACCAATGTGTAGCTAAGATGACTACATGGCACTTACTAATATAGCTTTTGTTGATATTCTGTGCTGTCTGATATATTTCATAAGCCTTGCCCCCTTATTAAGCAAATCTGTGCTTAAAGGGAACCTGTCATCAACTTTATGCTGCCCATACTAACAGCAGAATAAAGTAGAGACAGGTGAGTTGATTTCAGCGGTCTGTCATTTATAAGTTAAAAGTAAATGGTTGCCGAGAACCAACATCACAATCATTGCAGACTGGGCCTGGAAAAGGGTCACGGCCATCTGAGAAGAGTCCTGGTTATTCATAAATTCTTGCTCTCCTCACCTATCTGCTGATGACTGACAATCTTCTACTTAGTTTTCTTCCTTTCTCTCTAGGACAGAAATGCCAGTCATCAGCACATAGGCGGGGAGAGCAGGAGATTAGGAATAACCATGACTCTTCTCGGGTAGATTTGACTCTTTTCAAGGCCTGTGCTGCAAGGATTATGATGCTGGTTCTCAGCAACCATTTAATTTTAGTTAATGAGTGACACACCGCTGAAATCAGCATTTATGTCACTAATTTATGCTTCCCTCAGTGAGGTCAACATAAGTTGATGACAGGTTCCCTTTAAAGGGTCTCGTCCGCTGATGGAGGATCATGTGACCCGTCATCTCTCAGCCTCCTCCATTCAAACACACTGCACCTGACCAAAATCCCAACACTGCAAGTGCACACAGCAAGTTCAATGTATTTGAATGGAGGAGACCTCACATGAAGGTGATTTGCCACGACCCTCCATCAGAAGCCATTTTATGGACAGGACCTCTGTGTGGACAGCACACAAGACAAGGTAAACAAGGAGGCAGACCTTATGAAGTATAGAAAATGGCAGAGAATTTCATCAAAGTACCATATAGTCATCTTACAAACACATTGGTCAACAGTAATCAGAAAGTGGACAACCCCTTTAAGAAATAAGCAAACACTAAATGCTGGATCTAAAAACAACATGATAACACAAGGTGGGGATTCACTTTAAGCATAGCCAATAACAGCTACTTGCACAGATATTTGTGATTAGCTGGAAGAAATAAGTGTTGTAATGACAACACTGACAGAATATCACGTGTCACATTTTATAGTCACAAAGTTCAGGATGTTCGGTCAAACAACATGCAACCTTCAGTCAACATGTTTTCCTTGGGATAAAATCCTTACTGCATTCCTACACTGCCGAAGATCACAAGGAAAAACTATTTTCAGAAAACCTTCACTTGAGTCTTTTTTGTGTTTTAACTATTACATGGATTCTTTTTAAAAGGGCAATTATTTTCTATATTTAAAAGTGACCCTGGAAAATGACATAAATAATATGTCTGTGGTACAGCCATGGATAGCCTGTATCTTCTCATTTATTACATCACCAGACAAGCGAGATCAGTGGGATATGGAATGCATATGGGGAGATTTATCATAGACGGGGCTATGATAACAGGAAAGCTAATAGATTCGTACACCTCTTCATACATTAGGTGCAGCATATGGCAGCCTGTGCACCCACACCGATATCTATGGCAGCCCTGGCTGGAGAAGATTTCAATGTACTTCTACCCCAGAAAACTAGTGTAGAAGATGACAAATGAGGAGCAACCACTGGTCTCACCTCCTCCCTCACCGCACCCCCTTTTCAGGAAAGTGGCAAGGCTGGCAGGAATTTTGTGCAGTTTAAAGTCACAAACTTGCAGTTTGCGGCTTTCACGGCACAAAAGTGGCAGAGTTTAGGGATAAATCTGGCTCCTCATAATGCATGGCTGATCACTAACCTTTCTTAATATACAGTTGTGCAATTTCTTGGAGACTACAAATCTGGGGATTTCAACAGCAGCAGAATTACTTTGGTGTATAACAGGATTTTTGTATAACTTACCGTAAAATCCCTTTCTTGTGGCTTCATTGGGGGACACAGCTCCCACCCTGATTTTTTTCTGGGTTATTCCTTTTCCCGGGCTTGTTTCCTGTTCCTTGAGTTCTCGTTCCCGGGTTCAGACTGGTTTGTATCATTCTGTTTGGCTCCTACTGCTTTTTAACTAAACTGAGCTAGCCTGGTGTCCGTAGGAGGGATATAGGCTACCAGGCGGGGCTACTTCTTTGATGTCTAGTGTCGCCTCCTAGTGGCAGCTGCCTATATCCCACTGGTGCTGTGTCCCCCAATGAAGCCACAAGAAAGGGATTTTACGGTAAGTTATACAAAAATCCTGTTTTCTTGTGCCTATCATTGGGGGACACAGCACCAGTGGGACGTACAAAAGCAGTCCCAAAGGGTGGGGAAAAAGAAACCTCCCCAGTCGGCCAGCCTAACGTACGGCGGCCTGCAGGATCCTGCGGCCCAGACTGGCATCAGCTGAAGCCAGAGTGTGGACCTGGTAAAACCTGGTAAAGGTATGCACCGAGGCCCAGGTAGCGGCCTTGCAGACCTGGGACACCGATGCATGATGGCGAACCGCCCAGGAAGCTCCCACGGCCCTGGTAGAATGGGCCGTGACCCGGAAGGGGGGGGACCTGTCCCGAGAGCGATAGGCCTCAGAGACGGCGGCCGTAATCCAACGCGCAATGGTCACCTTAGAGGCGGCAAGACCCCTGCGGGGACCCTCAGGAATGACAAACAAGGAATCCGATTGACGGAAGGGAGCCGTGAGGGACAAGTAGACCCGGATGGCTCGGACAAGGTCCAAACAGTGAAGGGAGCGCTCCCTAGGATGAGCAGGAGCGGGACAAAGAGAAGGAAGCACAATATCCTCATTGATGTGGAATGCCGAGACAACCTTCGGAAGGAAGGAAGGGAGAGGGCGCAAAACCACCCTATCCCTGTGCAAAACAAGATAGGGGGAGCGACAGGATAGAGCGGCTAATTCAGATACACGGCGGATGGACGTAATCGCCACCAGAAAGGCGACCTTCCAAGAGAGAAGACGCAGGGAAATCTCTCTCAAAGGCTCAAAGGGGGGACCCTGGAGCACATCGAGCACCAAGTTAAGATCCCAGGGCTCGACGGGGAGCGGAAGGGGGGATTCAGACGAAGAACACCCTGTAAAAAGGTCTTCACCTGGGAGCGCAGAGCCAAAGTCTTCTGAAAAAGCACGGACAAGGCGGAGACTTGAGACCGAAGGGTAGAATGGCTGAGACCCTGGTCAAGGCCGGACTGCAAAAAAGAAAGGATCCTAGGCGTGGAGCAAACGAGAGGATGAACACGGCGTTGCTCGCACCAAGAAAAAAGGACTTCCAAACCCGATGGTAAATGCGAGCCGACTGCGGCTTACGGGCTCTAAGCATAGTCTGGATGACAGACTCAGACAGGCCCCGAAACCTCAGCACCGCGGCTTCAACAGCCAAGCCGTCAAATTGAGCTGAGGTAAAGTGGGGTGGAGGATCGGCCCTTGAGAAAGGAGGTCGGGCCGCAGGGGAAGACGCCAAGGGGCGTCGGCCAGGAGGTGGATCACGTCGGCGTACCAGGACCGGCGGGGCCAGTCCGGAGCGATAAGGATGGCGGGAACGCCGAGGAACCTCAGGCGTCTGAGGACCCGCGGAAGGAGAGGGAGCGGGGGAAATAGGTAAATCAGGGAGAACTGATCCCAAGGGGTCACCAGGGCGTCCACCGCGAACGCGCGGGGATCCCGAGCCCGAGCCACGTAAGTGGGAAGCTTGTGATTGAGCCTGGACGCGAAAAGATCCACATCGGGGAAGCCCCACCGACGGCAAATCTGTAGAAACACCTGGGGATGGAGAGACCACTCTCCCTGGTCCAGGGACCCGCGACTGAGATAATCCGCCGCCCAGTTGTCTACGCCCGGGATGTGGATGGCTGAGAGAGCCGGGACAAACCGTTCCGCCCAGCCGAGAATTCGGGCAGCCTCCGCCATCACAGAGCGGCTCCTGGTGCCTCCCTGGCGGTTCACGTAGGCAACGGCGGTGGAGTTGTCCGTCTGAACCCGAACAGGGTGACCCTGGAGAAAGTCGGTCCAATGAGTCAAGGCAAGGAATATCGCCCGAAGCTCCAGTATATTGATGGGAAGGCGCGACTCCGGCAAAGTCCACGTGCCCTGGACCGTCAGGACACCGAAAACCGCACCCCACCCTGTCAGGCTGGCATCGGAGGTGACGACCAGCCACTGAAGGGGGAGGAAGGAGCGGCCCTGGAGAAGGGCTGGGGGACGTCAGCCACCCAAAGCAACTCTCTGCGGACTGCCGGGGAGAGGACGATCCTCCTGTCCAGAGAGAGAGGAGACTTGTCCCACTGGGCCAGAATCGCTCCCTGGAGGGCCGAGAGTGGAATTGAGCAAACGTGACGGCCTCGAACGAGGAGACCATCTTGCCCAGCACCCGCATGCAGAAGCGGAGCGAACAGGGGGAGCCCGAACGGAGCTTGGAGACAGCCGAGCGTAGAGACGAGACCTTGTCGCAAGGCAGAAAAAACCCGAGCCCTCTCGGTGTTGAACAACCATCCCTAGAAACTCCATGGAGCGAGAGGGGCGCAGAGACGACTTCTGGAAGTTGATCACCCAGCCGAACCTGGAAAGCAGATCGAGCGTGATCTGGAGGCTGGACTGAGCATCCTGCAAGGAGCGGCCCCTTACCAAAAGGTCGTCCAGGTACGGGATGACCGCCACCCCTCTGGCATGAAGGAGAGCCATGAGAGGGGCGAGGGTCTTGGTAAAGACCCGGGGCGCTGTTGACAGACCGAAGGGCAGAGCGACAAACTGGAAATGACGAGAACCGATGGCGAAACGAAGAAAGCGCTGGTGACTTAGCGCGATTGGCACATGGAGATATGCGTCGCGTATATTCTATGGAAGCGAGAAACTCGCCCTGGTCCAGGGACGCGACCACCGACCGCAGAGACTCCATGCGGAAGTGGCGGAGGCGGACATAGCGGTTGAGGTGCCTCAGATCCAGGATGGGTCGAACCGAGCCGTCCTTCTTGGGAATGGTGAACAGGTTCGAGTAGAAACCTTGAAACCGCTCGGAGGGGGGGACTGGGACTACGACCCCTGAGCAAGGAGGTGATGAACGGCGCGGGAAAGCGCCAAAAGCCCTGCCGAAGAGTGGGGGATCCGAGACAGGAAGAACCGAGGAGGCGGAAAGGACGCAAACTCGATCCTGTATCCGGAAGACACCACCTCCCGTACCCATGCGTCGGTGACATGGGCGAGCCATACCTCCTTGAAGGAGAGCAGACGACCCCCCCACTCGGGGGGAAGACCGAGTGGGGGAAAGCCATCAGGAAGAAGGCTTGGGGGCAGGGCCCTTGGAAGGGCGGAGCGCGGCTGCCAGGACGGCCGGGGCTTAAAGGAGGGCTTCCTGGAAGAGGAGGCTGAGGGAGCACCCCTTGAGGACTGCTGACGGACAGGAGCTTGGAAGGAGCGAAAGCGACTAGAAACGCCTCGGAGGCTGGGAGCGCCGGGCCGGTTCTGCGGGCAACAAGGAACTCTTGCCACCGGTGGCGTCAGAGATAATCCTGTCCAACCGCTCCCCAAAAAGCCTGTTCCCAGAAAAAGGAAGACCCGTAAGAGCCTTCTTGGGAGGCGGCGTCAGCCGACCACGCCTTCAGCCAAAGAGAGCGATGAATGGCCACGGAGTTGGCCACAGCCCGAGCAGACAGACGAGCCGCTTCCTGGGAAGCATCACACAGATACTTAGAGGCCTGAAGGATCTGTGAGGCTAGGGGAAGGAGATCCTCGCGAGGAGCGTCCGAGGAGATGTCATGGACCAGCTGCTTGGCCCAAGCGGAGCAGGCCTTACTGACCCAAGACGCCGCAAAAGAAGGGCGAAGGGCAGAACCCGCAGCAATAAAGACGGATTTGGAGAACGTGTCCATCCTCTTGTCCACAGGATCCGTCAGAGACGCCCCATCCGCTAACGGGAGGGTGGTGGATTTAGACAGCCGGGAGACAGGGGGGTCCACCGTAGGTGGAACTGTCCAGGCGGAGACTAACTCCGCAGCAAACGGAAAGAGGGCCTCTGTCCGTTTAGAGGATGGAATGCGCCGGTCGGGGGTGCTTCCATTCCTTGTCCAGGAGATTCTCAAAGTCCCTATGACTCGGGAATACCAGCGGTTGCCGCCTATGGCGACTAAATGAAACCTCGCCTCTGGCCGCAGAGGGAGATTCGTCCCGGATATGGAGTGTGTCCCGTACTGCACGGACCAAGGCTTGCACCGCAGAGGCCAAATGGTCCTCCCTGTCAGACTCTGAGGCAGAGTCGCAGGAGTCCCCCGAGGCGTCAGAGAGGTGCTGCTGGGAACCACCCGCAGCGGACCTTCCCGGGGAAGGGTCAGAGGAACACCGGGAGGGTGACCGAGAAGGGGAACGTCTACGCCTCTTGTAGGGCCGTCCCCTGGAAGGGGAGTCAGGCGACACCAAGGAGGGGTCGCAGAGGGGGGCGCCTGGGACGGCAACCGGTCAATGGCGTGGATCATGACCTGAGACAGCTTAGAGAGGTCGCCAATCGCCTGGGTCAGGGACCTGGCCCACTCGGGAGAGGCCGCAACCAAGCCAGAGGAGCAGGAAGCCTCAGTGGGAGGGGTACCAACCGTAAGGCAGGCACACAAAGGGAGCCAGACTGACCGCTGGGGAAACTTTTGGCTACAGCGAGCGCACGCAAAGTGCGTCGCCACAGCCACAGGAGCATGCTGCCTTGGAGGGTCGTCCCGGGGACCCGACATGGTGAAGGGCTCAGCGGACCGGCTATGCCTGGGGAGGGAAAGAATATTCACCCACTGGGTGGTACCTACCGGACTCAGGAGCAGCAGAATACGGCACTGGAGGGAAACCCACTGGTGCTGTGCAGACCTGAGGAAGCAAACAGGCCACTGGACGCAGGGCAGGCCGGCACAGATAAACCCCTGAGGCAGGAAGGACCACCCACGAAGGAGGGGCAGTGCGCAGGCCAAACGAAAAAGAACCACGCCGGCCGGAAAAGGAGGGGGCCAGCAGAACAGCCGGGCGGGCGCGCAGCCCAGTGACGTCACTGGGAAGCGCCCACATGCGGCCTAGCACGCCGAGAAGCCGCGGCCTAAATTAGAGCGCCGCCCGGCCGGAAGTGCCGGTGCGGCGCGATCTGGCCAGAAAAAGCCCGTACGGCCCGGAAAGAGGAGCCGGAGGGGTCCCGGAAACAAGGGGGCGCCCGGAGGACGAACGTGCGGGCAGTCAAGCCCCCATCCCCCCCTTCCCTGCAGCCAAGGAGCCGGAGGCCGCAAAGGGGGGAGACAGGAGGCACCCGGGCGTCTGCCGGAGCGGCGAGGCAGAGTATCCCCCGGAGGAAAGAAACCCTTCCAGGAGGGGGCGGCCGATAAGGTGCTGGGGGTGGGGGGGGTGGGTGCTGGGTGGGGGTTCAGAGAACCTGCCCAGACTGCAGCAAGGGGCTCCTGGAGGAAGGGGGGGGGGGGGGGACTGCATACTCACCTCTCCGCAGGCTTCAGGTGCGCGCAGGGTCACCCCCTCAGTGACCTCGCACCGGCGTGGGGCACTGGCATCCAGCTGCAGGGAGCAGCTACCATGGGGGGACGGGTGACCGGCGCAGGGAGAATGTGAAAACATTCTCCAGGCACCCTCAGGGGGGTCCACGTCTGATGTGGCTTTCCACGCCGACGGCCCCCCTGATAACCTAAAAAGAAAAGAAAGAAATAAAACTAAAATAAAAAATTAGAGGTGCAAAGCACCAGTGTCTACCTCCTACGGACACTAGACTAAAAACTGAGCTAGCCTGGTGTCCGTAGGAGGGATATAGGCTACCAGGCGGGGCTACTTCTTTGATGTCTAGTGTCGCCTCCTAGTGGCAGCTGCCTATATCCCACTGGTGCTGTGTCCCCCAATGATAGGCACAAGAAATATATATATATATATATATATATATATATATATATATATACACACACAAAAAAAAAAAAAAAAAAAACACCACGCACACATGCTGAGACATATTGCATCATTTGCTGGCTGGATTAATTTTTCCATCACATTATACACTGCTCATATCTGGGGTTACGGCCACCCTGCAATCCATCAGCAGTGGACGTGCTTGCACACTATAGGGAAAAGTGCCAACCTCCCTGGTGGCCAGGACCGTGGGAGCTCACATAGGCACACATGCGCAGCAAAGGAGGCAATATGGATAATCACAATATATTAGTAAGAGCCTTGTATTAAAGGGGTATTCTCATCTTAGACAATAGGGGCATATTGCTAGGATATGCCCCCATTGTCTTATAGGTGCGGGTCCCACCGCTGGGACCCGCACCTATATCGAGATCGGAGGGGGGAGCGCTGTGCCTGGAGGACCCCAGGTTTCCCGGGGTCTGGCCACCACCAGGCGCAGCTCCCCCGCTGTGCTCATAGAAATGAATGGGAGCGCACCGCGCATGTGCAGCCACCGCTCCCATTCATTTCTATGTAGCCGACGGAATTAGCCGATCTGGCTCGGCTATTTTTTGACGGCCCCATAGAAATTAATGAAGGACGGCTGAGCATGTGCAGTGCGTCCTCCTTTACTTTGGAGGGCTCCGTTCTCAATATAGGTGTGGGACCCGCACCTATAAGACAATGGGGGCATATCCTAGCGATATGCCCCCATTGTCTGAGATAGGAATAACCCTTTAACTTTCTCTACATGATAAATGTCATCTACTGAAGTGAGACAACCCCTTTAAGGCAGTTTGCTGGAAGGCATAAGTCAGTGTATGATCTGGATCCACATGTGGATGTATTCTGGGGCAGATTGGCCGTAGACCTTACAGGGAAATCTCCCGGTGGGCCTATGCCCAGGGGGCCGCCTGGGCCCTCCTCACAGCCGGACAGTGGAAGTTTTTGGGGATGTATTTTGTGATGGACTGTGGTATTTGGCTCTGTTGGGTGGTATAATGTGCCACAATATGGTATTGCTGGATCTGTCTTCCATCAATTTGGGACCCAACCCCAAAACGGGGCCACTTTTAGTATTTTCTCCAGGGCCACTTCAAGTTCCCAGTCCGCCCCTGGATGTATTGTAAAGTGGACTAAATAAGAAATACATTGTTTTACAGACTTTCCATTGAAGTGCTGGAATTTCTTTTCCTCTCTGAAGTACTACTGTGGACCCTGCTCTTCAGGTCCTTCCGTGCACAAGGGGAGTATAGGAGGCAAGTGGTGAACCGGTAACAAACTGACAAAAATTAAAAAAAAAAATACCTTTTTGTACTTGTCAAATGCCATAAACTGTATGGCGCCATAGGGAAAGATCCTGACCATCATGGCTCCATTTCCTTTGTACAATCCCAAGTAACCTTCATTGTTTTTGACAGCGAATACGGTGGCCAGAACTCCTACAAACAAGTAAAATGTGTGAAATATTTCCTCTGTGGTAAACCGGCATTTCATTCCATTAGCTTTGTCAGGTCCCTTTAAATGATAAAAGCCACCAATGAGAAAATGAGTCAAAGCCATTAAATCCATTAGGACGTTTTTCTTACCCAAGTGTCTGTAGTGGACATTCTGTGCTTGCAACAAAATCTTCACCCTGTCCAGAGGTGCAATGGTGGTTTTCGACAGCAACTTGCAACGCCTGCATTAAAATGAACAGAAGGTATATTACCGTTACTTTATTCTACCATGCAGGAGAAGTCCATAAGATCTACGGTTTTGCTGATAGCATGCCCATGTCTTCTTTCTTCTAAGGCTACTTTCACACTTGTGTTGTTTTTCAGATCTCAATACCGGAAAAAAAACGTTTCCATTTAGATCTCATGCATTCTGAATAGAAAGATATCCGTTCAGGATGCATCAGGATGTCTTCCGTTCCAGCAGCATTCAGTTTTGCTGCAAGCTGTGGTGGTTGTGTGTCCGGTCGTTAAAACGGATCCAGCACTGAAAACAATGCAAGTCAATGGTCATGGATCCGTTTTCTTTTAAAGCCTATAGAAAAACGTATCCGTCACCCATTGACTTTCAATGTATTTAGTTTTGGATTCGTTTTTTTTTTTTTTCCAGTTTTGATTTTACACAACCGCATCCTAAAGGAACGGATGCACCCTGATGTGCAAAATCAAAACGGATTTGTCTAATTACGGTATCTGCCGGATCTCAATACCGGAATTAACAACGCAAGTGTGAAAGTAGCCTATAGTCGAACTAAACAAGAGAATATCTGACTACCTGAAGAACAGGATAAAGTGATAGGATTCAAGTGTAGTGGAAGACGTTTGTTTTATCAAATGACTGGTTGTATATTGTCCCAAATAAAGTGGTAAGGCTCTGTTCACACTTGCACTGTACTTCATTTAAATCAATGACATATTGCATGAATACCACCATCCTACCTCAACACTTTTTTTTAAAAAAGGTTTTCCACTTTTGCTATACTGATGAACTATCTTCAAGATAGGTCATCAATATCAGATCGGCAAGGCTTCCCCCCCAAAAAAATCATCTCTTTGAAGAGAACGCAGTGCTCATACGAGTGCTGCCTTCTCTTCAGTGTTTTCCTGCTTGCCATGGACATTACAGCGAGCAGGTGTAATTTCACCTAAGCCGTCCCATTCACTTCTATGGGATGATCCCTTCCTGTTTAAGTGAATAGGACAGAGCCCTCTCATTGAAGTGAAAGGGATGGTGGAGCAGTAATGACAACTGCTCGCTGCTGAGATGTCGACGTACAAGCACTGTGCTATCTTCAAACAGCTAATCGGCGAGGGTGCCGGCAGTCAGACCACCACCGATCTGATATTGATGACCTATCCTGAGAATAGGTCATCAATAAAGCAAAAGCGGACAACCCCTTTAAAGGGGTATTCCTGTGTTAGACAATGGGGGCATATCGCTAGGATATGCCCCCATTGTCTGATAGGTGCGGGTATGGAGAGAATGGAGCGGGGAGAGCTGCTCCTGGAGGAACCGGGTTTCCCGGGGTCCAGTCACCACCAGGCGCAGCTCCCCACTGCTCCCATAGAAATGAATGGGAGCGCACCGCGCAGGCGCAGCCTCCGCTCCCATTCATTTCTATGTAGCCAACGGAAATAGCCGAGCCAGCGCTCGGCTATTTTCGGCAGCACCATAAAAATGAATGGAGGGCGGCTGCGCACGTGCAGTGCGCCCTCCGTTCATTTCCCCTCTCCGTTCCCAATATAGGTGCGGGTCACAGAGGTGGAGACAATGGGGGCAGATCTGATCCATTGTGCAGTATTTTTTTCATCCCTATGCAGACATTTGGAGAACAACTAGATATTCCTCAGAATAGAGAATTCCATGAGAAATTTATGGGGGCGTGACACCACAATGTATTTTCTAACAGCACGCCGCCATTTTATCCTACAGTCATTCTGCATTTCTTTTACCGTTTCAGACACTTCCTTCTGGTTCAAACAACTTATATTTAGGTTCATAAAACATTTAGTTATGTATTTTTAGGATAGGAAAGCGTGTTCTACCTCCTGCCACAAACGACCTGAGCCAGTAGAAGTCTCTGTATCCTGGGTTTTGAAGTCGGCTTTTAGCTGGAGTGATGGTGGCTTCAGAAGTCATCTTGATCAATAATGCATGTTTCCTACATAGAAAATACTGGAGAACAAAATGACTTGAAATGTTAATAAAATAGCATTACAAAAGTATTGGAAATGTTTTTATATTTCAGTGGTCACTGTCGGTTCCACACACTTTGTATAAATCAATAGGTGAATAGAAGAAGCTTTGTAACTTATCAGAGAAAAACGCCCCCTTTACTGATGCCCCCGTTATCAAACATCATTTACACCGCACACCTGGAGGGCCAATAACGGGGAACAAACGTTAGTACATACGCTCATTCCCGATAATCTGCCCATGTAGAGGGGCTGACGATCACCCGATGAGCGAGCAAGCGCTTGTTCGTTGGGTGAATTCATGGCTGATGCACACACCAGGGACCTAGAAACAACTATTCAGTATGAGGACGAGCAATGGCATTAGCTCGTTCCCATACAGTGGAGGCGATTGCTTCATGTAAAAGCAGCTCTCACCTCTTCTGATGAGCAGGCAATTATCAGTAAGGAATGCTTCATTCAAGACAATTGTCTGCTCATCTGTGCAGTGTAAGGCTAGGCCTACACGACATTTGTCATGCCACATTGATGTCGCGCGACAATTTTTATAACGCAAGTCTATAGTGTCGCACTGCAACATGCTGCGACTGTAATGCGACAGTCTGAAAAACTCCATCCAAGATGGGTTTTTCTGCTACTGTCGCAGTGCGACACCATAGACTTACATTATAAAAATTATCTCGCGACATCAATGTGGCACGACACATAAAGCAGTTTAATTGTGCCCTATGTGTCGCATGACAAATGTCGTTGTGTAGCCCTAGCCTAACAGCTCATGCACACGAACGTAATTTTTTTCCGTGTCCGTTCCAGTTTTTTCCAGTCCCTATGTGGAATCATTCACTTCCATGAGGCCGCAAAAAAAAAAAGAAACAGAAATTACTCCATGAGCATTCCATGTCCGTATGGCCGTCCCACAAAAAAACAGAACATGTCTGCATTACCTATCATTGTCTGCATTACGGATGAGGAAAGGACTGTTCTATTAGGGACTGGCCATTCCCCAAAATGCAGAATGCCCCTATCCGGTATCCGTGTTTTGTAGCTCCTCAGTTTGCAGACCTCAAAATATCCAACGGTCGTGTGCATGAGCCCTAAATGTTTATTTAAAGGGAACCTGTAACCAAGAAATGCTCTGCCATCTGCCGGCAATGGGGGTGTTACCATTGATCATGTTGCACCCAAGCGCCACTCCCCCGGGCCCCTTCCTCTCGGTGCTTAGCCACTGCCTTGGCCTGTCAATCAAAACCGCAAGGGGGGGGGAGGGGGTTTGACCACAGAAAGGAGCGGAGCTCAAAGGTAATAGTGACGCCCTCATTGCACCAAATCCAACAGTCGTGTGCATGAGCCCTAAATGTTTATTTAGAGGGAACCTGTCACCAAGAAATGCACTGCCATCAGGATGCTACAGCATACTATATACATAAATGGGAATGCCATCAGTCACATCCCCATGTATAATGAAGGTCAGAAGGCGCAGAGATTTAAAGGCAATCACCAGTGACCTCCCTATCAAACTGTTTGCACAGACAGATAGTTGCGTTTCACCTGATTAAAATGCTGGTTTTTTGTTTGCCAATTTAAGGCCCCATTCCCGAGTTATGATACTTTTTCCTAAAAGGCAAATTAGGCCTTTGGTGCAATGGGGGTGTTACCATTGATCTTGTTGCATTCACGCTACACTCATTTTTGTGGCCTGCCCCTCCCTCGTTGCTTAAAGGGAACCTGTCATCACCTTTATGCTACCCATACTACTGGCGGAATAAAGTAGAGACAGGTGAGTTGATGTCATCGGTCTGTCATTTACAAGTTAAAAGTAAGTGGTTGCCGAGAACCAACATCACAAACATTGCAGACTGGGCCTGGAAAAGAGTCAAATCTTCATGAGAAGAGTCATGGTTATTCATGAATTCCTGCTCTCCCTGCCCACCTTTTGATGACTGACAGTCTTCTACCTATTTTTCTCCCTTTCTGTCTAGGAGAGAACTGCCAATGAGCATCAGATGGACGAGAAAGCAGGAGATTATGAATAACAATGACTCTTCTCATGTAGATTTGACTCTTTTCAAGGCCTGGGCTGCAGTGATTATGATGATGGTTCTCGGCAACCACTTACTTTTAGCCCATGAGTGACACACCGCTGAAATCAGCATGTCTGTAACTATTTTATACCGCCTTCAGTGAGGGCAGCATAAAGTTGATGACAGGTTCCCTTTAACCACTGCCTTGCCCTGTCAATTAAAATAGGGAGGGAGGGGTTAACCATAGCAAGGAGCAGAGCTTGTGTGCAAGAAGAGTAATGGTGATGCCCTCATTGCACCAAATGCCTAATTTACATATTAAGGAAAAGTATCATAACTCGAGAATGGAGAAATAATGTTTTAATCAGATGACCCACAGCTATTTGTGCCCCACATGAGCTGTTTAGGCTGGGGCTACACGGTGACATTGTCTATGGTGTCGCACTGCAACATGACAATCGCTTAAAAAAACATCTAAGTTGGATTTTTGTGCAACTGTTGTGTTGCAGCATATTGCAGTACAACACCATAGAAAAAAAAAATGGTACAGTGCAGTTGTACCCTTTTGTTGCTCAACAAATGTCGCGATATACCCTGCGGCTGCAGCGCTCTGACGCAGCTTACCAAGGATAGCTCCATCCATTGGTTAGCAGCTGAATGGGACTGCGCCCAGACCATGTGACTGATATACGTGACATCATTGGCCTAGAAAGAGACCACAGCACTCGCCGACACAGCCTCTTCAAACAGCTGATCGGTGGGGGACCCGAAAATTGGACCCCCACCAATCAGATACCGATGAACTGTCCAGATAATAGGTCTGCAATTTTAAACAATCAGACAATCCCTTTAGGGCTGAACATGTTTTACAAGATTCCTGTCCCTTTAAGTACACGATGAAATGTTTACGGGCAAACAGAAAAGGGAATGAGGCATGGCTACAGGCAAGGTCATACGTTATAAGGTCAGGTCACCACATGCTACACAACACACAAACACACACACTGTGAAATCCAGTCTGCACCACTGAGGCAACGCATGTGTCTATGCATCAGACGCCAGGAAACGCGGCAAGTGCACCAGAAAAATGGTAGATGCGCCATACTTATGAACGACGGCCAAGTCATAACGCCAATTCCAGGCTGGAGGGCATGATGGTAATGACCCCTCAGAGGGCATTCATTAGTGTGTGCCAGCTGGTGCCATGTGCAGTATTGTGAGGGTAATGCCAGACAACCAGGAAAGAAGCCATGCCAACCACTACCAGAGGCTGTATAGTCAGCCAGCCCAATGTGCTAATGACAATACTACAGCATGCATTTAGGATCAGTTCAGACAGACAGGAACCTGCCGCACGGTGCCCTCAAATAACACACATTATGTCTTACCAGCAAGTCACAGCTCAGGAAATGACATCACATGCCAGGCACAGCCAGGGCTCTATATTGGGCAAGATCCGCTCCAACCACTGACATGCTACGTTGTATTGCCCCCAGCGCCCTGTGGGGGTGACTATCACACAGACCAGTGCTTTAACAGATCACCCGTATCGTCTACGCATTCGCAGTACACAAGGTGAGTTCACGACTAGCAATCCATTTTGTTGGAGACTGACTATTACTTGAACCTAACGAAAAAGGGCACTGCCAAAATGGCGCCAGAACGCAGACACACCGCAAAGCAGAGATTGTTCCCCCTTTACTTCCGAACTTAACGTTCTGCGCTTTAGGGGAGGGGGCGTGTCTGAGCACGTGACGGGATGTAAATACGGAAGTAGCGCGCCGCTACCCGCTAGGTGAGAATGACGGCCAGGTGTGGATGTTGGTATACAGCGGCACGCACGTATTTCCCGTGTATGCTGATGTCCAGGGCCGTATGCTTGTGTAATACGGAAAAGCTGACTGTGCAGGCTGTAACCGTGTGCGGTTTACAATGAATATTGGACCCAGTGCTGTGGATGTCATGATATGTAGCTTGTGTGGGCTCAATAGTGATATACATGATACCTAAAAGGGTTCTCCCAGGACTACCAAAAGATGGCTGCTTTCTTCAAAAAACAGCACCACACCTGTCCACAGGTTGTGTGTGGTATTACAGCTCAGCCCCATTCCCTTCAATGGAGCTGAGCTGCAAAACTACACACAACCTTTGGACAGGTGTGGTGCTGTTTTGGATGAAAGCGGCCATATTTTTGTAGTCCAGGAGAACCCCTATACCTTTAGTGTTGCCGGAGTCTCACCGTGGAGCATGGTTTCCTGCGCACGTGTGCAGACACTGGCCAAGTGTCTTAACTACTATTGTTAAAGGGTTTGTCACGGGACAGACCTTAGTGGCATATTGCTAGGGAATGCCACTGATATTTGATCATTGAGGTCTACTAGATGCCACAGAGTGCTAGAAAAAGTGGCATGAGGTGACGTGGCATTGTGGTCCTCTGTACCGCTGACACTTTTTCAGTGACCACAGTAGTTAGACATTAAAGGGGTTATTTGGGATTTTCATATTAATAGCCCTATCCTCAGGATACATCATCAATATCTTATCAGCAGGGGTGTGACTCCCGACACCCCCCACCAATCAACTGTTTGAGTAGGGACTGCGGATCCCCGGTGTATACCGCGGCCTCTTTGTCGCTCACCCCCGTATGTTGTATAGCGGCTGTGCTTGGTATCTCAGTTTGGCCTCATTCACTTCTATTATTCACCTCTACTTAGGCCCCGTGACCGATGAACATGTCGTCACTCAGCCTAGGAAAAGTTGCGCCAGTGTCTTCTCAAACAGCTGTTTGGCGGGGTCCTGGTGACAGACACCCTCTTATCTGATATTGAGGACTTTCCTGGTCTCTTCATGTCCTCTCATGACTAGGAAGCGTCTTGGTCCCTTGACAACTGCAGCCACTCACAGGCCTCAGGGGGTCACAGAGGCTTGAACAATGGATGCACACTGCTGTCATGGGACCAAAGCCGTTTCCTGGTTCTGCAGGGACCCAGAAGCAGCAGCAGGACCGCGGGACAGGTGAGTGGCGGTTTTATGTTCAGAGGTACAGATTAGGGGTAGGACCCCAGCGGTTGTCAACTCCATGTCCCCGCTTGCCAGAATCACACGCGTGCCAGTGCAGATTAAAGGGGAAGCTCCCTCACTGTGTCAGAAACAACCCAGAAGTGAAGGAGACCAAAGCAGAAATAACAGCTGCTCTGCATAAGGAAAGGATATCAGCAAGTTTTATCAGTTTTGCATTTTGAAACACATTTAGGGTGATTTCAAACTACGTCTTTTGTGCAAAAATGCTGCATTTTTAATGTAGTTTCCAAAGAAGCACTCTCACAAAAATCTGTATTCTCTGACCGGTGAGAAAGGTACGTGATGTAAACTGTAGTGAAGGTAATTTTCTTACCAGTGACTGTATTTGGGAGTTATATCCTACCTTCTGATCCTCATCTGTGTCATGTGACCAACACTCTGACTCTCCATATGTCACAGCATCTAATGTGTGGACAGGAAGACAGTTTCTCTGTGTATTTCTATGGGAGCCTCAGTGTCAGTCTCCTAGGAATGAATAGAGAAGTCACTGACTTTCTGTCCTGTGTCAGGGCTCATGAATGTTTTGTGGTCTGCAAATTGCGGATCCGCAAAACACTAATACCGGCCGTGTGCATTCCGCATTTTGTGGAATGGAGCGGCCGTTCCCTAATAGAAGAGTTCAATCCTTGTCCATAATGCGGACAATAATAGGACGTGTTCTACTTCTTTGCAGAAGGGCCACGTGGACGTATGGAGTCATTTCCATTTTTTGCGGCCCGTATACGGAACCATTCACTGGCCTATAACAATGAGTATTTTTGTCTGTGATGTTTTATGATGATTTTCCTGGCATTTTTTGTCCCTTGGCATTTTTTAAAAACAATTGAGGCATGCTCTAACTGTCACGTATTTTCAGGCGCTTTCCAATAGATTTCTGTATAGGAATAAAGTCTTTAAAAAAAACATTAACACTTTGTAAACTAAAAAATGCCACTCCCAAAAATGTTTGTAAGAACTGCATGAAATCCAAGGCATTTTTCACAAACCAAAAGGCCAAGAAAAAGACATAGGGGGTCATTTACCAAGCTGAAATACGTCTATATTAGGCGGATTTCTGGAGCAGATTGCGGCGCAACAGTTCGGCGGAACCATTGCCAGCTCAAGGGTTTTTAAGACCGGCGTCTAAAACACCGCTCTTAATAAATGTGCCCCATAGTGAGCCAACACTCAATTTTTATTATTATTAGATGAGAATGTTCATGTTCTACAGATCGGTGAGGATCCAACTCTCAGCACCCCAACACATCAACTGTTTGTATAAATTCTGCAGCCTCGTCAATGTCTACCTCTGACCGTCGACCTGCAGAGCATCTACTTAGTATCAGTGGTGCAGAGTATTTCAGCTCAAATGGAACAACGCTACAGTACCCTGAACGGCTACACATACGTATATGTACAGCATGCAGATACATGAACTGAGGTAAATGTTGAAGAGGCTGCAGTGCCCACAAAGTGCCACAGGCCCCTTATAAAGTGCTGATTGTGGGGGTGCCAGGAGGTGGAACCTCACCAATTTGATATTGATTTTTAAAAATGTATTTTAGGCCTCGTTCACATCTCCGTTAGGTCCGGCACAGAGGAGCCTGCTGGATCCTCTACTTTGCCACCAGATCCCCATTGACTGCAGTGGCGTCCGGGGGTGATTTGGCCGATTTCTGGTATAAATGCCGGGTTACAGCCAAACAAAAACCATTGCATGCAATGTTTTTATTTTTGTCTGGCCAACAGCTGGCATTTGTGTTGGATTTCTGAAACGCAGATGTGAACGCAGCCTTACTTAGGGCTTGTTCACATATCAGTTATTTGATCAGTTATTTCCATCAGTTATTGTCAGCCAAAACCAGGTGCGGGTCAAAAACACAGGTGCAGATCTTTCCCTTATACCTGATCTCTGTGTAGTGTCCACTCCTGGTTTTGGCTGACAATAACTGATGGAAATAACTGATCAAATAACTGATATGTGAACAACTCCTTACTTATATAGTGCTGACATATACCACAGTGCTTTACAGACACTACCATTGCTTTCTGTCTCCACTGGAGCACACAGTCTAAGTAAGGCTATTTCCACATCTGGCATAGCTGGACAGGGCGGTGCACCACCGGATGCCCATTACCTACAAAAACCTGTGCATGCCAGTACAAGCCAGTATGTAGCCAGTAAGG
Organism: Rhinella marina; assembly: GCA_900303285.1. Lineage (NCBI taxonomy): Eukaryota > Metazoa > Chordata > Amphibia > Anura > Bufonidae > Rhinella > Rhinella marina. The sequence goes on along the minus strand of ONZH01003652.1, from coordinate 18,811 downwards.
CTACATTCACACAGATGTGAAGGCAGCCTTACCTATCAGTATGTCTTTGGAGTGTGGGAGGAAACCCACGCAAACACAGGGAGAACATACAAACTCCATGCAGATGTTGTCCTTGATCAGATTTAAACCCAGGACACCAGCGCCAGTGCTAACCACTGAGCTCCTGAGGATTAGGCCATCAGTCATTAAACCTACAAGATCCATAGCGCTGATATTTCACAATAGTAATAATATATCAGGAGGTCATTTATTGAAATGAATAGCAGAGGCAGACAGATGTGGAGTATAACCCATGATACACATGTCACTAATCTCACTTTTTTTTCCACTTAAAGGGGTTATCCCACGAAAAATGTAAAAAATTAAAATCAGACCTCATATAGTCTATAACAATACCTTTCTAACAAAGCTAGAACCAGCCCTGAACCTCACATGGATCCAGAGATCTCCCCATTCATTGCTCTACTAGATTTATATCAAGCTGACAGGTCAGGGGGAGTGTCTTTTCTGCTGCAGCTAAGGGGGCGTGTCCATGCTCTGCCTATCACAGCTCAGGAGACAGTTGAAAGATGAAACTGAGCATGTGCGGCCTTCTCAGTGAGCAGGTCAAAGAAATAGGAAATTAAGTGGCACTATACAGATACATTTTATTGAATTACTCAGTAGCTATAATACATTTTTAATTCCATGCAATTACAAAGGTATTCAGATACAGGTGCTGGTTTTAAAACTGTAGAATATTTTTCGTGGGACAACCCCTTTAATTCTGACTTTCTGAATCAGATTTTTTTTTTTTTTTTTGCCAAAATGTAGCATTCTCGCTCTGTGAGATGTGACATTTCTGTATCTTGTGACATTTACTATAGACAGAATAATAAGATTTGGAGGCAATGTGCGCCCACTCTGTTCACGCTTGCCGAAAGGCTTATGTCAATTTTATGATACTATCGCACTTTACTGAAGCGCTCTGCGTCCTGTCTTAGTAAACCATTCTGTGTTGTAATTTTATACCAATTATTAGTCTTTTCATCCTTTTTCTGTAAGAATCAGACATACCATTTGCTCTATTGTTCCTATACTGGGTGGTTCACCATTTCCCAGGTACATGAGCATTATAAAGACTTATATACCCAAGAACGTATACTGACGGTGTGACGTAACGCCATATCCCTTTCTCCCTGCACAGCGGTGTCCGGCCACCTGGCTTTTTAGGGGTATTGCAGCACAAGTGAATGGGGCCGGCTGTCTCCCCCTGCCCCCGCTGTGCGGGGAAGGGGCCACAGCACTGAACCAGTTTCATTCTCAGAGACCATAGAGCGATGGAATACCATAGTTATTTACCAGTTAGAGAAGATGTGAATACCACTGGTGTGACTAGAAAAACCGCATCCACTGTCACCAATAGTCTGCTGCTTTTCTATTCCCGGCCGGCTGCCATATGTAATCAATATGGCCACATGGGCTCTTGTGCTGTATGTACTTGTGTATGCCCAGAAGACACTGCAGGTGATAGGGTCACATGACCATTTGAATGTGTGTTGCTTCGCAATTTTGCAAAAAAAAAAACAAAAAACCAACCCTTCAACTTAAAGGGGTTGTCCGGGATTAGGAAAACGTGGCTGCTTTCTTCTAGAATCAGTGCCACCCCTGTCCAATGGGTTCATTGAAGTGAATGGAGCTGCAATACCTCACACTACCTGCGGACAGGTATGAAGCAGTTCTTGAAAGAAGTCAGCCATGTTTTCCTAATCCTGGACAACCCCTTTAAAATTGTAAGTTTGATAATTTAATTACACAAAAATCTCTTTTTCTGGGAAATTTTCGGGCTCATTTGCAGGGCCTCAACAAAGAGTATAAAACACCAAGCCATGAATAAGCCTTCATACTATGTTCTTGATGTTATCTTACTAGCTGTTTGTTTTTCTACAGTAATCAAAATGTAATTTTCCACAGAACATTATTTCTTCTCAAGGCCACTACAAGCATTTCTTGGTATGACAGAACCGGGGGGAGCAGAGAAGTTATCTTCAGAGGAGCAGTCAGTAGTAGCAACTCCTGCATCTCAGCCTCCAACATCACAAGGTGAAGTATGAAGTCATTTGTTCCTTAAAGGGTTTTTCTGGGACTTTTATACTGATGCTTTATCCTCTGGATAGGTCATCAGTATCTGTTCGGTGGGGGTCTGACACCCGGACCCCCACCGATCAGCTCTTTGAGAAGACACCAGCACTCGCAGTAGCACCGCAGCCTTCTTGCAGCTTAGCCTAGGCCATGTGACGTCAGGTTCATTGGTCACATGGCTTAGGCACAGCTCAGCCCCATTGAAACTATACAATGTACGGCACTGTGCTTGGTGAGCAGGGAGAAGGACGTGGTGCTACTGCGAGTTCCAGTGCCTACTCAAACAGCTGATGGGTGAGGATCCCGGGTGTTGGACCCCCACAGATCAGATACTGATGACCTATCCTGAGCATAGGTCATCAGTATAAACGTATCGAAAAACCTCTGAGCTTTCAACAAACTTTGCATTAATAAGTAGTACAGTGTGTGTACATGGCCACATCATCCATGGGCTCTATTTGTGGCCATTATATCACTTTTATACAGAATTTTTAGCTGTCTTTGCTGAATATCTGGTTTGCAGTTCTCTCAGACATGGTTGGTGGAGACTAGCTGCCATCCACTACACAATCAGAAAGTAGAGGAGAATCAACTTCCTAACCTTACTCACTCAGAATCAGCCCCAGGATGATGAAGGATATTACAGTACTGACCTGTATGCTTGTGAATGAAGCACTTGGGCTTAGCTATAACCTGCGTACATAGCTCTGCAGTCTCTGGTACACAGCTAATAACAGGAGAACTAGACATTTTTCACTGTTAAAACATGTCACACTAGTTTTATACTAGTGCTTAAAATCCAGCAGGCTGTTCCCGGTGATCTCTCTGCATTCCAGCATTCCCTGAAACTAAAGCGGCCGCAAAGCAAAATCAAGAGAATTAATTAGTATATGACCAGTAATACGTGCACTTCTAATAGCCTAAAGCTGGACATGCACTAGATAATGCAAATGTCTCTAGAGGCCAATTTACCCTGACTATGTGCACATATCCAGAGTGCAAGTGTGACAGATGCCGTCAGTCTGCCATATTTGATTTGTTTTTAGTTATTGCAGTAGCTTGCATTGGCATGATGAAAACTATTGAAGCATGACTTCATCACAATCAATGAGTGGATCGATTTCTCCAATTGTATACAAATGATTTACCTTATAGTAGGGGTGGGATCAATTCATGTGGCCCCCCGGCCCCCTGCCAGAGCATATAGTGAAAATGCTAATGACTGCTTCCATTATGGAAGTGGCCATTAGCATGCGGAAGTCATGAGAGGGTGAGAACAGCACTGCCCTGGCTGTACTCACCTTCCCTGGTCTTCTTCCGACCCCGCTCTGTGTCCTGACACATACAGTGTCAGGACGTAGTGCATGTAGGCGCACACTATGACCTGACGCTGTGTGCTGTCAGGTCACAGTACAGCGCGGCGGGGAAGAAGACCAGGGAGGGTACGTGAATCTGCCAAGTGGTAGCGCCGTCCGGAGCTGGAGAGACAAGTTTATTTATTTTAATTGTCTGATCTGGCACCATTGCCCGGGGGGTCTGATAGGGGCTGATTTGAGGGTGGGGAAGGTCTGATGGGGGTCTGATCTGAGGCTGGGGGATCTGATGGGGTGTCTGATCTGGAGGCTGGGGGTCTGATGGGGGTCTGATCTGAGGCTGGGGGACTGAGGATCTGATCTGAGGCTGGAGGTCTGATGGGGGTCTGATCTGAGGCTGGGAGGTCTGATGGGGTCTGATCTGAGGCTGGGGTCTGATGGGGGTCTGATCTCTGGGAGGTCTGGTGGGGTCTGATCTGAGCTGGGAGGTCTGGTGGGGGGATCTGAGCTGGAGTTCTGATGGGAGTCTGATCTGAGGCTGGGAGGTCTGAGGGAGTCTGATCTGAGGCTGGGGGATCTGATGGGATTCTGATCTGAGGCTGGGGGGTCTGATGGGGGTCTGATCTGAGGCTGGGAGGTCTGATGGGAGTCTGATCTGAGGCTGGGAGGTCTGATGGAGTCTGATCTGAGGCTGGGAGGTCTGATGGGAGTCTGATCTGAGGCTGGAGGTCTGATGGGAGTCTGATCTGAGGCTGGGAGGGTCTGATGGGGTCTGATTGAGGCGGGAGGTCTGATGGGGTCTGATCTGAGGCTGGAGTCTGATGGGAGTCTGATCTTGAGGCTGGGAGGTCTGATGGGGGTCTGATCTGAGGCTGGGAGGTCTGATGGGAGTCTGATCTGAGGCTGGGAGGTCTGATGGGGGGTCTGATCTGAGGCTGGGAGGTCTGATGGGGTCTGATCTGAGGCTGGGAGGTCTGGTGGGGGGTCTGATCTGAGGCTGGGAGGTCTGATGGGAGTCTGATCTGAGGCTGGGAGGTCTGATGGGAGTCTGATCTGAGGCTAGGGAGGGTCTGATGGAGGTCTGATATGAGGCTGGGAGGTCTGATGGGGTCTGATCTGAGGCTTGGGAGGTCTGATGGAGTCTGATCTGAGCTGGGAGGTCTGGTGGGGTCTGATCTGAGGCTGTGAGGTTCTGATGGGAGTCTGATCTGAGGCTGGGTGGTCTGATGGGGAGTCTGATCTGAGGCTGGGAGGTCTGATATGAGGCTGGGGAGGTCTGATGTAGGCTGGAGGAGGCTGATGGAGGTGGTGGGCAGATCTGAGGCTGAGAAAGGGACAAAGGCAGGTACAGTTGCGAAGGAAGAGGCAGGGACAGAGGCAGGGAGAGTGAAAGCTGGGTGAACCCCCCCCTGATGAACCCCCATAACATTCTGATCTTTAAAAGTAGACTGCTATGTTTTGGTTAAACTGGCGTCTGTACTATATGTAATATATAATGCAGGCGCCATTTTGTGCTGCATAAATAAAGCGCTCTAGATTTTTTAAAATTGAAGCACTATTTTTCTGTAACTTACCCCTAAGTCACTAATATGTTTGACCAATATAGCAGTCAAATTTTTAAGTTGAGAATTATGTATGGCCCCCCACAAACGATGTTACAAGATCCAAATCGCCCTCGGAGGCAAAAAAGGTTCCCCACCCCTGCCTTATGGCATAGTTGTCTATGGTGTATGGCCAGCTTATAACTACAATCACTTCTTCCATTTTTGGTTGTGCTAGGTTTCAGAAGTTGTCCCTTATCTTCAGAATAGGGGATAACTAACCGATCATTGGGGTCCAACTGATCCCAAGAGCAGAGGGGCCCTATTTACCTAGTCCTGATGGATTGGCAGGTTTAACATGTACTCTCTGTTTCATTCATTCTCTATAGGACTGCCAAAAATAGCAAAGTACAGAGCTTGGCTATGTCTGGCAGTCCCATAGAGAATGGGGGGAATTTATCATTAGGAGAATATTTGAAGTCAGTTTTGCTTGCATCTATGTTGGAGTACTTTGTGCCACATTCATCAAACGTCACAGGTTGTTTGATAAATGTGGCTTGTCCTTAAACCTAACACTTCTGTCTAGAGAAGCTACTCCACTTTTCCTACTCCACCCTCCTCCTGGAGTGAGATTGCGACTATTTTGCGACTTTTTTTAAAAAGTCGCAATGATAAATCTGGAGTGAAACTCATTAACATAGCTAACCACACCCACTTTTCCACCCATATTACAAACTGGAGTGAGTGGTGTACACATGCAAAAAGTCGCAAAAAAATGCGCAAAAAAGTCGCAAAAGCCCTATCGTGCGACTTTTTGAAGACAGAATTCTGGAGTGAAGGTGTGATAAATCAGGGCCAATGAATACTCCAGCACACGTTTGACGTGCCACTCGATTCCTGTGGATAGCGGATAACTTTTAAAGGGCATCTATCAGCAAAAATGTACCTGTGGCTGACCATGTGCACGTGGCAACTGAAAGGCATCTGTGTTGGTCCCCTGTTCATATGTGCCCGCATTGCTGAAAAAAATGACGTTTTAATATATGCAAATGAGACTCTAGGAGCAACGGGGGCGTTACCATTACACTTAGAGGGCCAGCCGGTGAAAACTTCATCTCTCCTGACCCTTTCCGATGTGAACATGGGACCAACACAGATGCCTCCAGTGCACATGTAACAGCCAGTGTCATAGGTACAAAACTGATGACAGATGCCCTTTAAAAAACCTGGCCGAACCCATTTAAGTCTTGTTAATATGATTGATGAACTTTAGCGTAATAATCCTTACAAATATATTTCATGCACTTTAGATGATTCTACAGTCGAAACGGCAGAAGAGGCGGTGGAGCCACCGGAAGCAGATATCAATGAGCTTTGCAAGGATATGTTTAGTAAAATGTCATGTTATCTCACCGGTGAGCTCATAGGTAAGTGGCATAATGCATATATCTGTTATTATAGACATGCTTATCTGTTTCCATAACTCCCATAGAAGTGAATGGAGAGACTCACATAGATGTCTGGACACCTCTCCATTCAGCCCCTGTCTGAATAAATTGGCCGCCTCACAAGACCAGAAAGGGCTCGTGATACCCCCTTTCTCAAAAAAAATGTGGGTCTCAGAGGTATGACCTGATTCTATCAGGTATTTATGGCACATACTGTAGATATGCCATAAACGTCTGTTATAGGAATATACCTTTAACGCCCGCTCGCACGTGCGATGGGCGTCATGGCTGGCAAGTCTCTGCTGTTTCTAACAGCAGAGACTTGCGGGTACTTACCACCATCGGTGGTTTCCTCTTCATCCATTAGATGCCGTGATCACATGAGATCACGGCATCTAGTAGCGCAAAAGCGAACGCTTCCGGGTGGTGTTCAGACGCCCTATGTGGTCAAATGGGGTGTCTGTACACGATCTGAAAGCTGTAAACCTCGCTGATGAGGTTTACAGCTATCAAAGTGCAATTCTTATTCTGGCCACTAGATGGCAGGCCAGGATAAGAAATGAGCAAATTCGGTTTTTAATTCAAAATTAAAAACCCCTGATTGCTCATAAAGAAAAAATAAAAAACACAATCTATTTGCTCATATTTAAAGGGAGTCTGTCAGCACGATTTTGCATATAAAGGTAATGCCACTACTGGATTCAGCTGAGCATGTTGAATTCAAAAATGTTATTATTACAGTTCCTAGTAGTAGATTTAATGCTGAAAAACGTTTTTTATAATGTGTAAATCACTCACATAAGGAGCCCAAGGGGATGTGCCCAGCCGCGTTCGAGCCCGGGCTCGCCGAGACAGTTTGGAGCCTAGGACCGCCCACCTCATTAATATTCAACTTCACTGCTTCCAGCAGTGAAGCTCCGTCATCGTTGTAATCCCGCGCATGCGCAGTAACTTCTCTGAGGCCGATGCCCGCAGACCGCTTGAGGTACACGATTACAACGGGATTACAACGATGGCGGAGCTTCACTGCTGGAAGCAGTGAAGTGAATATTAATGAGCTGGGCGGTCCTGGGCCTCAACTCTCTCGGCGAGCCCGGGCTCAAACGCTGCTGGGCACATCCCCTTGGCTCCTTATGTGAGTGATTGACACATTACAAAAAACGTTTTTTTAGCATTAAATCTACTACTAGGAACTGTAATAATAACATTTTTGAATTCAACATGCTCAGCTGAATCCAGTAGTGGCATTACCTTTATATGCAAAATCGTGCTGACAGAATCCCTTTAAGCTTTAAAATAATCACAAAAAAATTAAAAAAAAAAATATATAAAAAAATATATAAAAAATTAAAAAATCTAAAAGTTTAAATCACCCCCCCTTTCCGTATAATTAAAAAATAAATACCTAAATAACAATAAATATAGACATCATGGGTATCACCGTGACCGAAAACGCCCGTAATTTTAAAATATAAAAAAAAATTCCAATACGGCGAATTGTGTGGCGGAGAAAAGCGTCAAAATGGCGATTCGCTGTTTTTTGTCGCTTTTTTTCTAAAAAAAATTAAATAAAAAGTGATCAAAAAGTCATACACACCCCAGAATGGTATCAATAAAAAGTTCAGATCGTCCCGCAAAAAATGAGCCCTCATACAGCTCCGTACACATAAATACCAAAAAGTTATAGGGGTCAAGATATGACAAAAAAAAAAGAAGAAGAAATATCCAACTTTATAATTATTTTATCACTATAATTATTTGCGTTTATCAAAACGCAGAAAAAACTATACATATTAGGTATCTCCGGATTCGTAATGACCAGTAGAATGAAAGCAACTGGTCAATTTTAATGAACATCGAACGCTGTAAATAAAAAACCTGTAGAACTCTAGCGGAATAGCGGGTTTTTTTTGCAATTTCACCCGATTTGGAATTTTTTTTCTTGCTTCCCACTACACCATATGCAATATTAAATGGTGGCGTTGGAAAGTACAACTTGTCCCGCAAAAAACAAGCCCTTATACAGCTATCAGAAAAATAAAACAGTTATGGCTGTTTGAAGGCAGGGAGCGCAAAACGAAAACGCATAACCGAAAAAACCTCCAGTACTGAAAGGGTTAAATAAGTTCTCTCATAAAGCCAATCCCTGTCTATATGCTATATGTGAGGTCCATTTGGTAAACCCCCAGAAGAACAAAGATATGACCACTTTTTGAACTGTCTAGTTAAAGGAGTTGTGCACCTTTGGGGGACCTGTGATGAGAAGCCTACTTACCTGCTTCTCTGTGCTGGCTCCCTGCTCCTTCTCTCCCCGGCCTTGACTGCTCTTCTGCACTCAGGATGTAGACCTTTCTACACCAATCGCTGGACCCAGTGGTGACCTACTGCCCTTGCGTTAAATAAAATGTCAAATAGTCACGTGATGCAAAGGGAGCAGGTCACTGCTGCAGCCAATGATTGGCTGCAGTGGGTCAAAACTGAGGTTTATATCCTGGTAGCACAGCAGAGCAGCCGAGGCTAGGAGGAGAAGGAGCCGGGAGCCAGCTATGGGAAGCAGGTAAGTATGCTTCTCTTCACAGGTCTGCCCGAGAAGGGGGGTTTGACAAAAAGACAAGTGAGTTTTCTGTCTAGATTCATTCCATTTTGTGCACAGACAGCATCTGGACTTAATCCTGACTCACATGGGCGTCATTTTTAATGACCATATATCTGTTCAGGAAAAAATTGCAGCATGTTCTATGCTCATCTGTTTCTCACCCAGGACTGGTCCGTTCAAGTCAATGGGTCAGTGGAAAAAAAAAATGATAGCACGTGCATGTCTTCCGGGTGCAGTCCATCTTTGACTGATGGTTGCTAGAAGATGCTGGGTGTTATTATTCAGTTTTTCTTCACGTGTAAAAACCAATGCAAATCGTCTGCTGGCCGGACGGACAAAACTGAATCACTGAACGCAATCTCAGAAAAAACGGATTCAGCTTTCATGCAAAACCATCAGTTTTTTTCAGTGAACAGACCCCGACATGATCTGTATCGCACGTGTGAAAGAGGCGTGAAGAAGCCAAACCAAGATTGTGTTCACAGCATCTAAAGATCTGTTTTCCAGTCACTGACTGGTTATTACTAGTGCTGCTATGACCTTTTTGGCTTCTGTTACTAATTTTTAATGTTTCCTAAATTGCTGTTTCAGCCACAAGTGAAGACTACAAACTTCTAGAAAATATGAATAAGCTCACGTGCTTGAAATATATGGAGATGAAAGATATTGCAGGAAATATTAGTCGAAATCTCAAGGACTTGAATAAAAAGTGTAAGTACAACATTAAATGTTGAGACACAGTGCACACCCGTTATTTCCTGCAGCCATATCCAGCCAGATTTCTTGTGCTGACAAGATATCTGCCTGTTCTTGAAATGTCTCAGGCATTGCACTAAAGGCCTAATTTGCGTATTAAGAAAAAGTATCATCATTTTGGAAAGGAGTCTCTGATCAGCAAAAGAGGAGACCCACAGCTGTTTGTCTATGCAGACAGTTGGATAGGGAGGTACCGGGTGATAGGTTCATTTTAACGGGTTCTGATTGTCAGAAAAAGTAATATTACTTATTCTGGAAGAACTACTGATCCAAAGGTTATATAAGCTACTATGGTCAGCCCTGCGCCATTTGACGGAAATGTCTTATATATGTACAGTCTGATAGCTTATGATTCTGTTGGTTTTATTCCTGTAGATGCGAGTCTCCAACCATACCTTGAACAAATAAATCAGATAGAAGAGCAAGTGGCATCTCTGGAAAATGCAGCGTACAAGCTGGACGCTTATTCAAAGCGATTAGGTAAGTTCCAATGACTTGTACTTGTAGCTAACGCCATTTTGTCATTGTACAAACAGAATTCTTAAAGAGGACCTCTCCCCGCTCCTGACATACCTGTTTTAATAGCTTCATGCATTCCTCATGTAATAACAAGTCTGGAGCATCTATTCTTATGTCTGTATGTTTTGCCATTCCTGTATTATTTGCTCTAGAAGTTATGAATGAATTGCTATTTGTCTTCAGTAAGGGAACAGAGGGGAGGTAACACGTTTAGGGTGTGTATCTGCAGAGTCTGAACATGGCAGCACTGATTGGCTAGAGTCAGTCTGTGCAGATACACACCCCCCAACTGGTCACCTCCCCTCTGTTCCTTTACTGAAGACAAATAGCAATTCATAACTTCTAGTGCAAATAATAAAGGAATGGCACAACATAGAGACATAAGAATAGATGTTCCAGACTTGTTATTACGTGAGGAATGCATGGAGCTATTAAGACAGGCATGTCAGGAGTGGTGGAAGGTCCTCTTTAAAGAGCATCTGTCAGCAGTTCTGTACCTATGACACTGGCTGACCTGTTACATGTGCACTTGTCAGCTGAAGGCATCTGTGTTGGTCCCATGTTCATATGTGCCTGCACTGCTGAGAAAAATTATGTTTTAATATATGCAAATGAGCAACGAGGGCGTTACCATTACATCTAGAGGCTCTGCTCTCTCTGCAACTGCCACACCCTCTCCAAGTGATTGACAGGGCCAGGCAGACATGATCACTTTTACACTGGCCGGCCCTGTCAATCAAAAGGCATCTGTCAGCAGATTTGTACCTATGACACTGGCTGACCTGTTACATGTGCACTTGGCAGCTGAAGACATCTGTGTTGGTCCCATGTTCATATGCGTCTACATGTCTTTGATAAATTCCCCCAACTATGTCAGCAACCGGCAGCACTCCGGCTGTTGAGAAACTACAACTCCCAGCATGCTTAATTCCCTTATAAGAGAATGCATGCTGGGAGACGTAGATTTAGCTCTAGTGCCTCAGATTGCTGACCCCTGCTGGATCTCTGTATTGCCTGCAGTGACTATTATAGTGTCCTGTAGTATCACGCTCATGAAGGCTTTATTTCATTTCTTTTTTTTCTTACAGAAGCAAAGTTCAAAAAACTGGAGAAGCGATAAAGTCACATTTCCACTCAACACTATTGCAAAAGTCCTAATGCCAAAGGAGGATTGTTATGTCATTATGCCAGCCCTGTCAATGCTTTTTACTAGGAACCTAATAAATATAAGCTCATTGTTATCTTTTAGGACTACCCTCCTTTTATTAAAGGATTTGTCTGACGCCCAACAGCAGTTTTACTTATGGCCCCACAAGTGAAAGTCAGAAAAGCCGCTTACCTATGCACCGGCTCTTCGTTCCAGAGCCAAGCAGAGGTGTAGCTATAGGGGGTGCAGAGGTAGCAGTTTCTACCGGGCCCAGGAGCCTGAGGGGCCCAAAGACCCTTGTGGTGCATTAAAAGACACTGGTTTTATAGAAAGTGCATCCTGGTCAAGTTACACCTCTGGCTGTAGGGAATGGGTTAGGTCACAAATTTGGCATTAAAGGGGTATTCTCATCTTAGACAATGGGGGCATATCGCTAGGATATGCCCCCATTGTCTTATAGCGGTGGGACCCGCACCTATCTCCAGAACGGAGCGGGGAGCGCTGCGCCTGGAGGACCCCAGGTTTCCGGGGGTCCGGCCACCACCAGGCGCAGCTCCCCGCGCCGCTCATAGAAATGAATGGGAGCCGAGCCGTGCATGCACGGTGCGCTCCCATTCATTTCTATGGAGCCGACGGAAGTAGCCGAGCCAGCGCTCGGCTATTTTCGGCGGCCCCATAGAAATGAATGGAGGGCGGCTGCGCATGCGCAGTGCGCCCTCATTCATTTCGGGGGCTCCGTTCTGGAGATAGGTGCGGGTCCCAGTGGTGGGACCCGCACCTATAAGACAATGGGGGCATATCCTAGCGATATGCCCCCATTGTCTAAAATGAGAATAACCCTTTAATGGGGGGGTTGCCATTTCAAGTTTTGACTCAGGCTGCAGAAAGGCTATGTGCTCCTCTGCCCCTGGCCACAAAGCACTGAAGGACGGGGGCCCAAGCTGAAATATTGCATCAGGGCCCATGAGCCTTTAGCTATGCCCCTGGAAGGGTCCGGTTCCCACAGTTTCATTCCCCTGTGGACCAGAGGTGTGACAGTTCATCAGTTGTCACTTGCATAGCTGTAGCGGTCACATGCCACTTGGGAATATATGTCCACTGAGGCAGTGAATGGCTGCAGCGATGCATGTGGCCACGGACGGGATATCAGACTTCTAGTCCACAGGGGACCTAAAGCAGCAAGGAAGGACGGGACCATGAGAGCTGGAACAGAGCGATGATTAGTAGTTAGGCTAAATACATGTGGACCATAAATAAAACTGCTGTGGGAGTCAGATAAACCCTTTAAAGGGACACTTCGGTTAGAAAGGGGTATTTTTTTAACTCAATATAAATAGAAAAGAGGTTTTTGGGGACTCTTTATCTCTTTCATTTTGCCAGTACTTCTACAATGAACTAAAACCATCTCGCTGGTGCCACCTTGTGGGACTAACTCTCTATGAATCAATAAGGGAAAACGTTGAGCTAGATATTCTATCATCACCCCCAGCAATCAGCTGTTTCAGCAGGCTGTGGCGCTGACCGCCTCTTCCTAGGACAATGATGTCACACTCATCGGTCATATGGGCTAGACATAGCTTAGTCCTATATAAGTGAATGGGCCTGGGCTGCAATACCAAGCACAGCCAGTATACAGTGTACGGCACTGTGCCAGCTGATAGGGGTGTCGGGAGTTGGACCCCTACTGATCAGATATTGATGATCTATCCTGAGGATAGGCCATTAAAATTAAACTCACAAAACCCCCTTTAATTCTGAATTGACACAAGCATAATGCAGTATTTTCAGCTTCTATTACTCCTCTGTCCTACAACCCGATTGATGGTTTGACTAACCCCAACTTGCAGCATCTGAGTTGCTATATGCTGAGAATTCGGGTCAGTTAAAGGGGTTCTGTAGTTCTTTTAAACCGATGATCTTTCCCCTGGATAGATCATCAGCATGTGATCGGGGGTCCGACACATGGAACCCCCGCTGATCAGCTGTTTGAGAGGGCTGCGGCGCTCTTGGAGAAATGCTGCCTTCTCAAACAGCTGATCAGCAGGGGTCCCGGGTGTCGGGATAGATTATCAGTTTTAAAGAACTGCAGAACCCCTTTAAACTTGTGGTCATAGTGTAACACACAGGAGTAATATGGATAGAAAATATACCTGTATTATATTTGTGTGAATCTGAACTAATACTAGCCCAAAATTGTGGTTGAAAGAATTAACAGGTTGAGGTATCATAAACAACTGTGGCTAAAAGGAAACAACTGAGATTAAAGTAATTCAAGCAGTCATGGGAACTATGGAATAAAAATTGAAAGTATTCAATTTTTTCTTTCTTTCCCATTTTTTTAATGCCTTGTTCACACAGTCAGTGTTCGGTCAGTGATTTCCATCAGTGATTTTGAACAAAAATCAGGTGCGGCTCTAAACACAGAAAAGGGGAAGATCTTTCCCTTATACCTTATGTCTGTGGAGGCTCCAATCCTGGTTTTGGCTCACAATCACTGACCAAACACTGACATGTGAATGAAGCTTTCTCCACCATAAGTTTGCCATTTGCATCCCTTTATTTGCAACTTTTTGATGGTGGGTTCACACATAGGTTTTTGCTGTTTGTTTTTTTTGCAGTAAAAGCGCTTTTTGCCACTGATATTTTTTCCATTTGGTGGCTTTTTTTTTTTTTGCTAGAGGCTTATTTTCAAAAACACAGCATGCCGGAGCTATTGACAGTTTTCAAGAGTTTTCACTCACCTTTTCTATAGTTAGAAACTTAATTAGGAAACGGTAGTGGTAAGACGTTTTTGCAAAAAAACACCACAATAAAAAAATGCAAGCAGTTACTCCAAAAAGTCACATTTTATAAATCAGATGTACATCTAACAAAGGGTGGGTTCACAACTAGGTTTTTAAATGCATTTTAGTGGTGATGTTTGCGGCAAAAACAGCAGCTTGAGATATTAGCCGACATTCTATGGGGAAAATTCATTCCAGGACACATACAGTATGTTGAAGCTTCTGGCATTTTAAATCTTCTCTATAGGGAAAAAAACACTAGGAAAAAAACATTAACACGTTCATGCGCTTGTTTAAAAATGCCATAAAAACCTCATACAGCATGGAAAGAAAACCCAAGTGCGGCGTTTTGTCTTTTAGTGAACAAAAAATGCCAGAGCAAAGTCATGTGCAAAGGGGCATCAACAGCGTGGTCAGCGTGGATTCAGTTTTTAAGTGGAGTTTTCAGTACTGTTGAATTTTTTGTGGCGTTATTTTATGTATTTTTTAATGAAACGCCATCTCCAGATGTTAACTGAAAAACTTATAGGAGATAGACTGCTTGGGTCTTGTTGCCTGCAGGTGCTGTGTTGCAGTGGTGGTGGTCGCCATGTGTCGGTTCCCACTCGACAGAGGTCAAGACATACACGCAATTTTTTTTTTAACACATCATAGTAAGGCACTTCTTCCTCTTCTTTGGGGGGATAAAAAAAAAAAAACACTTGAGAAAAATGTCATCCACAAATTTGTTTTGAGAAAAAAGTCACAAAAAAGCCATAAGAAAAACACAAGCAGTATAAATGTTTTTTATGGCCTTTTTTAGTGGGAAAAAAAGTGCTTGTCTGTGGAGAAAACATTAAAGTGACTTTCCAAAAACTAACAATTCCGATTCTTTTCAAGTATTGATCTCTAAAACTATTTTTTTTTTCTTTTTTTTTACTTTAGAGCAGTGGTTCTCAACTCCAGTCCTCGGGACCCACCTGCCAGTCAGGATTTAGGAATATCCCACAGAATGAATACCTGTGGTAAGTCCTGATGGATGGACGCTAATTATATCAGCTGGTCTAAACTAAGGAAATCCTGAAAACCTGACTGGCAGGTGGGTCCCGAGGACTGGAGTTGAGAACCACTGCTTTAGAGGGTAACCAGATTTACCTTGATATATAGATGTTACTGTTTCCTTCCTAGCCTCATGACTTGTCATCCAAATAAAAAAGTGGCACTTGCCCATATAATATAATCTTACTTCATATAAGATAATACTCTTGCTTTAGTATAGTCCTATTTACTCTTCAGGAATGAACTGACTTCCAAAATAGCAATGGACATAAGATGATGGAAGTTCAACAGAAAAAGTTGCACAACAACAAGGTTCACAATAATAATTTATATGATTGACAATTGGTAAATTGTCCTTTTTTCATTCATTATTTTGTGCACTTACACTGAACAGTATTTGACCACCAGAATTGTTTGAATCTTTAGGCATCATTCATACATTCTGGATTTGATGTGGATTTTGGTGCATGAAGATGAATTTGCTACGAAAGGCTTCTTTTTGCACCACAGAAGAAAGTGGTCAGTCAGAAACTCTATGGGGGAGATTTATCAAACTGGTGTAAAGTAGAACTGCCTTAGTTGCCCATAGCAACAAATCTCCACCTATATACTTTGACAAGGTCATTTTCACACCTTCAAGGACTCTACAGGGGCCTACCAGCTCTCTCCCTGTATTTCTACCCCAAAACATGACTCCGCCTCCTACTTGCTGACTTTGCAGCCTTGTTTGGCCATGGTGGCCATCCACCAACCATCCACTACGCCATAGGTGGCCAACCTGTGGCTCTTGACCTCTTCAAGTGTGGCTCTTTTGGTGGAGCCGGGAAGCAGTCAGGCCGGCTCACTCTCCACCCCATGCTCAGATCTCTTTTCCTGATTGAGCATGTTGCTACTCTTCAGCTCTAGCTCACTCTTCACTACATCCTGATGTGCACAGTGTCAGAACTTAGTATGTGGAGACGCACGTTATCACCTGGCATTGTGCGCATCAGGTCACATTGGAAAGAGTGTAGCAGGTGCCTAATCAGGGGAGGTAGATTTTTCTAAATTATAGAACTGAGAATTAGCGTCTGATCTGAGCATGGGGATCTGATCTTAGCATGGGGGGTCTGATCTGAGCATGGGGGTTCTAATCTGAGTATGGGCGAGGCAGATCTGAACAGGAGGTTCAGATCTGAGCATGAGGGTCTGATCTGAGCAGGGGGTCTGGTCTGGCATGGGGGGGATCTGAGCATGGGGTCTGATCTGAGCATGGGGGTTCTAAATCTGAGTATGGGCGAGGCAGATCTGAACAGGAGGTTCAGATCTGAGCATGAGGGGTCTGATCTGAGCAAGGGGGTCTGGTCTGGGCATGGGGGGATCTGATCTGAGCATGGGAGGAGATCTGAGCACTGAGGGTCTGACACTGGGAGTCTGATTTGTGTTGAGGATCATATTTTAGGTCACATTTATTTTTCATCAGACCTCAGATCAGATGAAAAAAAAAAAGATTTCTCATTTTTCCTCCACTAAAACCTAGGTGCATCTTATAGGGTGAAAAATGAAAAGAAAAAAAAACTGTTTGAAAATGAGTCTTCTTGTATGTCTGGGCCCACTGTAACAGTTTCTGCTTGTGATCACTGGTTAGGGTCGGCCAAATAGTAGGTTTGTGCACAACTGCAAGCCTCTGGAAGATCACACACCTTGAGGTTTGCGGGACTCCAGAGGCACCAGCAGTTTCAAACACCCGTTTGCTGCTTTGTAATAGCATTTTAGCAGCTGCTCTCTTAATCAGATTAATTTGTCTGGCAGAAACCTTCCTCATTATGCCTTTATTTTTCCAGTACTGTGCTCAGAATCCGCCACAAATTTCTTCACAGTACGATGATCACTCTTAAGTTTTTGTGAAATGTCTAATGTTTTCATACCCTCCAAGGTGCTGCAATATTTGATGCGTTTCGGCAGCAGAGAGTTCCTTTTCTTTCATTAACTTGTGGCGTTTTTAACTTTTAATTATCAAAAGTGTGTTTAAGATTGATTGTAGTGATCAACAGAACCCTTAGACACAATACCATCTATGAGTTTCATAGAAAAAAAAATGACATCTTTAATACACTTAAATCGCCTAATAATTTGGCACATGGTATGACGTTGAGTGGGTAAACAATGAAGGGTAGGCTGCGCGGCCTTCTCTTCAACCAGCTGATTGGCAGGGATGCAGGGTGTCAGACCCCCGCCGATCTGATATTGATGACCTATCCTGAGAATAGGTCATCAATATTAAAATCCTGGAAAACCCTTTTAAGGATTAATTTAGAGGAAGATACGACACCAGGTCCATTTGTTTGGCGTTGGTGCTGAATTTAAAAATCCACAGTATGTTGATTATTGCTCCATTGTTTTACAGTAGTGCTAATCCATGTGTCAATGCACTGGGCAACCCACAACAGAATACAATTTTAATTCTGGATCTTTACCATGGATTTTCTAGGAATTTCATGTCAGATTTGCTTATGTGAACACAGCCTTAAAGGGGTTCTCCGGGAATTAAGAAAATTAAAATATGTAAATATTACTTTATTATAAATATATTCCCAAATACCTTTCATTAGTTATAATGGCTGGGGAGCTATGATTAGGAAAAACAAAATGGCCGCTGTCCTATTAGTACACACATAACCTATCCTAATCACACAGGAGGACAAGTTACTTCACAACACTGTAAAAAGCTGCCATCCGCTTCTGCTTGTCAGGGTATTATGATCCTGAATACAGTTTAATATGATATTTAGCTGAATCTTTGTGGGAATGGAGTTCATGAGGAGATATGAAGTACAGAGAGGATGGACAGGACAGACTCTGGTAATGGAGACTGCATACAAGTGCTGCTGCTTATTAGCCACATCTGCTCATGAACTCCATTCCCACAAAGATTCAGCTAAAGATCTATTCATCTGTATTCAGGATCATAATCCCTGACAAGCAGAGCAGAGAGGAGGATGAGGCAGCTCTTTACCTCAGTGTTGTAAAGTAACTTGTCCTGCTGTGTGATTAGGACAGGTTATGTGTGTACTAATAGGACTGGACATTTTATTTATCTAATGATTGCTCCCCAGACAAAACGATCCATTATAACTAATGAAAGGTATTAGGGAATATATTTATGATAAAGTAATAGTTAAGTATTTTCATTTTCTCAATTCCTGGAGAACTCCTTTAAGAGAGAATTATATCCATACATAAGAAAGGAAGGCTGTTAGGACTTGAAACCGAACTCTCCGACTGGTTCCACTTTAAAAATGAATTACTGAAGTTATTCAGTCGCGTGCCACTTCATGTATACCTTACTTCAGCTCATCTGAGCCCATACATTCTAATACTGTACGGAGATTCATCTCCATGCTGTATTATTCTGAAGTTTTGAACGAAGTGACTTCGGATGAAACATCAAAAGCTTGCTTCGCTCAACACTAAAGATAAAGACAAGAACAAAGGGATACAATCTGAAATTAGCTGGGGGTAAGATCAGAAGCAACGACAGGAAATATTATTTTACTGAAAGAGCGGTTG
>ONZH01003651.1:0-57603 GCA_900303285.1 Rhinella marina | reverse complement strand
CTGTCCAGGTGACTTTCTGTACGTCACACAATACAACCAAGTCATTTGCTACCTAATAATAGTCCTACCGCTTTGATCCCAGAAAATTCTCTGTGCCGACATTTGTCTGGTCGCAGGACTAAATAGCCACCGTAACAGGGTTGTCAGTCAGTTCTACCATATTTCCTGCACGTCCACGGTCCCAAAAAAAACAAAATTGTAAAAAAAATATAAAAAAACAAATATAAAAAAAAAATTATTTTTTCAGTTGTTTTAGCTCAGTGATACAAATCCATTTTACTTAGCTGCGTGTAACCTTTCTGTGTGTCACAGTTCAGCACACTCGCTCCAATCCGTATAATCTGTCCAGGTGACACTTTCTGTACGTCACTTAATTCTACCGGACTTAATTTTTTTTATTTTTTTTATCATACACCTATATACAAAAAATGTTGAACCCCAGGTCAAGGTGCGAGGGCGTGGGCGTGGGCATTCAATTACTGCAGGGGGCAGAGGCCGTGGTCCTGGGCAGGGTGAGACAGTACCCGCTGATGAGGGAGCAGGGGAATTCCGCAGAGCTACACTCCCTAGCTTCATGTCTCAACTTACAGGGACACGTGGTAGAGGACTGTTGAAACCACAACAGTGCGAACAGCTGATCTCGTGGATTGCGGACAATGCTTCAAGTAATTTGTCCACCAGTCAGTCTTCCACGCAGTCCACCCACGTTACCCAAGGGAGCACTCCTCTGGCTCCTCCACCTCAACCTCCTTCCCCCCAGTCTGCCCCCTCCCAGGAAAATTTGGAATGCGATCCGGCATACTCTCAGGAACTGTTTTCTGGACCCTTCCCAGAGTCACAAACCACTTCTCAGGTTGCTGCTGACCTCGTTCCCGATGCCCAAGTTTTCCAACTGTCGCAGTCTGTGGGTGATGATGATGATGATGACAATGTTGAGTTAGTGGAAGAAGTTTGTAAAGAGGTGTCGGACGATGAGGAGACACGGTTGTCAGACAGTGGTGAAGTTGTTGTTAGGGGAGGAATTCCGAGGGGGGAGCAGACTGAGGAATCGGAGGATGACGAGGTGACTGACCCAAGCTGGGTTGATATGCCGAGTGAAGACAGTGCTTCTGAGGCGGAGGCGAGTGCTGCACCAGAACAGGTTGTAAGACGCAGTGGTGTGGCCAGAGGGAGAAGCAGGGCCAGAGCTGGTGCATCAGCAGCAACTGTTTCACGTAGGGAAGCTCCCGTGGCGAGGCCTAGATGTTCGCAAGTCTGGAGGTTCTTTAAAGAAAGTGAGGATGACCGACGGACTGTGGTGTGCAACCTGTGCCACACCAGGATCAGCAGGGGTGCCACCACTACTAGCCTAACCACCACCAGCATGCGCAGGCATATGAGTGCTAAACACCCCACTCAATGGAACCAAGGCCGTTCACCACCCCTGCGGGTCACACCACTGCTCCTTCCCCTGTGTCACTCGCTGCCTCTGCTAGTCAACCCCCTGCCCAGGACCCCGGCACGAGCGCCTCCCGCCGGAAAACCACACCTTCGCCTCCACGATCCTCCACAGTGTCCACCAATGTGTCCCAGCGCAGCGTTCAGCTGTCTTTACAGCAGACGCTGGAGCGCAAGAGGAAATACAGTTCCACCCACCCACATGCCCAAGCCCTCAACGTC
This sequence comes from Rhinella marina, assembly GCA_900303285.1. Classification (NCBI taxonomy): domain Eukaryota; kingdom Metazoa; phylum Chordata; class Amphibia; order Anura; family Bufonidae; genus Rhinella; species Rhinella marina. The sequence continues at coordinate 55,944 of ONZH01003651.1, read as the reverse complement.
CACATCTCCAAATTGCTTAGCCTGGAGATGCTGCCCTATAGGCTGGTAGAGACCGAGGCCTTTCGAAATCTCATGGCGGTGGCTGCCCCTCGGTATTCCGTCCCCAGCCGCCACTATTTTTCCCGATGTGCCGTCCCAGCCCTACACCAGCACGTGTCACAGAACATCATCCGTGCCCTGACCAACGCTGTTTCTGAGAAGGTCCACCTAACCACGGACACGTGGACAAGTGCTGCCGGGCAGGGACACTATATCTCACTGACGGCACATTGGGTTAACTTGGTGGAGGCTGGGACCGAGAATGACCCTGGGGCCGCTCATGTACTGCCCACACCGAGGATTGCGGGGCCTACCTCGGTCACGGTCTCTCAAACGTACTATGCCTCCTCCTCCTCCGACCCTCCTCCTCCTCCTCCACCGAATTACCATCCGTGGGCACGGCGCCTTCAGTCGGTAGCTCTAGGCGCAGCAGCAGTGCCGTGGGTAAGCGCCAGCAGGCGGTGCTCAAACTGCTGAGCTTAGGTGACAAAAGGCACACCGCCCAAGAGCTGTTACAGGGCATCACGGCGCAGACCGATGTGTGGCTGGCACCGCTGAACCTCAAGCCAGGCATGGTTGTGTGTGACAACGGGCGTAACCTGGTGGCGGCTCTGCAACTCGGCAGACTGACACATGTGCCATGCCTGGCCCACGTGTTCAATCTTATAGTTCAGCGGTTCCTCAAGACATACCCCAATCTGTCTGATTTGCTCACCAAGGTGCGCCGCATCTGTGCGCATTTCCGCAAGTCTAGCACAGATGCTGCCACTCTCAGGGCAGCGCAGCGCCGCCTACAACTGCCCGCTCACCGACTGTTGTGCGACGTGCCCACGAGATGGAATTCCACATTAAACATGTTATCCAGAGTTTACCAGCAGCGCAGAGCGATTGTAGACTGCCAGATGTCATCTTCCACCAGAACTGGTAGTCAGGTCTCTCAGATTCCTCAAGTCTACAATGAGGAGTGGACGTGGATGTCTGATATCTGCCAGGTGTTGAGCAACTTTGAGGAGTCAACACTGATGGTCAGCGGCGATGCCGCCATTATCAGCCTCACCATCCCGCTGCTTTGCCTGTTGAAAAAATCACTGCTCAGCATCAAGTCGGATGCTTTGCGCTTGTCACAAGAGACGGTGGAGGAAGATACGTCACTTGATAGCCAGAGCACCCTCCGGTCTGTTTCTCAGCGCGTATCGGAGGAGGGGGATGAGGATGAGGAGGAAGAGGAGGAGAATGTTGGCGAGACAGTAGAGGGTACCAGTGCTCAGTCCTTAACTCTTGAGCGTGTATGGGCTGAAGAGGAGGACTTGGAGGAGGAGGAGGAAATGGAGAGTCAGGCCAGTGAGGAGAGGGAATTCTTGCGTGTTGGGACTCTGGCGCACATGGCAGACTTCATGTTAGGCTGCCTATCCCGTGACCCTCGCGTTAGAAGAATTTTTTCAAACACCGATTACTGGGTGTTCACTCTCCTGGACCCACGGTACAAGCAGAACCTTTCCACTCTCATCCCTGCAGAGGAAAGGAGTATGAGAGTGAATAGGTATCAACAGGCCCTGGTGCACAAGCTGAAACAATTCTTCCCATCTGACGCCGCTAGCGGCAGAGGGCATGGTTCTGTGGGCCAAGTAGCGGGGGAGAGGAGGCGAGCAGGCAGCTTGTCCAGCACTGGCAGGGGAACGCTCTCCAAGGCCTTTGCCAGTTTTATGTCACCCCAGCAAGACACTGTCACCTGTCCCCAGTCTAGGCAGAGTAGGGGGGAGCTGTACAGAAAGATGGTGAGGGAGTACCTAGCTGACCATACCAACGTCCGGACCGATCACTCTGCTCCATACAACTACTGGGTTTCAAAGCTGGACACGTGGCCTGAACTGGCGCTGTACGCCTTGGAGGTGCTGGCCTGCCCTGCCGCTAGCGTTCTGTCAGAGCGGGTATTCAGTGCAGCTGGTGGCGTCATCACCGATAAGCGTACACGCCTGTCAACTGACAGCGCTGACAGGCTGACGCTTATTAAAATGAACAAAGCCTGGATTTCACCGGAATTCAAATCTCCTCCGGGGGAAAGCAGCTAAAGATTTAAATAACTTATGTATCCGATTCCTCCTCTCTACTCTCCTCCTACTCCTCCTCCTCCTCCATATCGTCTTTGCCTAATGCTGACCCAAAAAACGCCATTTTTTAGAGGTCCAACTGGCACTCTTTTAGCACAATTTTTCAGGAGGGCCCCCTACAGGCCCTCTCTTCAAACAATTTTTCAGGAGGGCCCCCCTACAGGCCCTCTATTCAAACAATTTTTCCAGAGGTCCACCTACAGGCCCTCTCTTTAAACAATTTTTCAGGAGGGCCCCCCTACAGGCCCTCTATTCCAACAATTTTTCCAGAGGTCCACCTACAGGCCCTCTATTCAAACAATTTTTCCAGAGGTCCACCTACAGGCCCTCTATTCCAACAATTTTTCCAGAGGTCCACCTACAGGCCCTCTATTCCAACAATTTTTCCAGAGGTCCACCTACAGGCCCTCTATTCCAACAATTTTTCCAGAGGTCCACCTACAGGCCCTCTATTCAAACAATTTTTCCAGAGGTCCACCTACAGGCCCTCTATTCCAACAATTTTTCCAGAGGTCCACCTACAGGCCCTCTATTCCAACAATTTTTCCGGAGGTCCACCTACAGGCCCTCTCTTCAAACAATTTTTCGGGAGGGTCCCCTACAGGCCCTCTCTCCAATTCCAGTTCAAAGTTTTATTTGCACATACTGCATGCATTTTTATTTTTGGGATAGGTGTGAAAAATAATATTACTTGCGAATCTATATTGCCAAACATTGGATACGGTAGCAAGTAGAAGACCAAACACATGCTGCTCACAGGGTTCCGCAAATTCCTGGTCCACCCGCAAATTCCTTGTCCACAATGTCATGGAGGACGAGGTTCTGTGGATGAGCAACAAGTCCTTCTGTACTGAAATCGCTGACAAAGTCTCCATCTAAGAAGCTACAGACCATTGTGGAGAGAGCGGCACAGCTCGCCATCAAAGTGAGGAACCCCAACGCCAGACTGCGCAGAGAAGATAACGAATAAATATCTCTGTGGTTATTTTTGCTAAATAAAAGTTAAATAAACCCCCCAAAAAATTCATCTGTTAATGTGCCTGATCCACCCAAGTTGAATCTGTCCCATCATGAGAAAGTCCCCCCCAAGGAGTCCCCTCTGTAACTTGCTTCCCATACAACTACCTCACCCCCCCGACACCTGTGTCTCGCCATTGTCCACCACCTCCTCAGACAACACTGGTAAATCCACACTGTCAGCACACGGAAACAGCAAAAGGTCTTGCGAATTGGGGCAGAGAATGTTCTGGGCTAGCACATCAGAGAAGGGGTGACTATGGGGTTCCAGGGAGTACGTGACCACATGCAATCTCCATCTAAAAAGTCATGCCACACTTGATCAATCTCCTAATTTACGACTGTACCGGTTGATGCTAAATTTTAAAGTTGGGGTCCTGCGTCGTCATTCTAAATACATCCGGCTGTTGTCATCAACACACACGCTAGCCCAGGGGGCACTCCTCTGGCTCTTCCACCGAAACCTCCTTGCCCCACCCTGCCCCCCCACCTACAGGCCCACTCTCCAAACAATTGACGTCTTTTTTCCTATCTTTCTCTCTCTCCAAACTATTTTTTCCGGATAGCTGCCATATACGGTATTAAACTGAGAAGAATACAGAGAACACATGCTACACTTGATCTAGTTCATAATTTACGACTGTACCGCTAGATGCAACAGTTTTCAAAAATCCATTCTGGCTGTTGTCACCACCACACACGCTAGCCCAGGGGGCACTCCTCTGGCTCTTCCACCGAAACCTCCTTCCCCCAGCCTGCCCCCCCCCACCTACAGGCCCACTCTACAAACAATTTAGCCGGATAGGGGACGTATCAGAAGTTTCACTCATGTTAGTTTTTGTTCTTCTTTTATCTGCCTCCTGACCTGTGATAGGCAGAGCATGGACACGTCCCCTTAGCTGCAGTGGGAAAGACACTCCCCTGGCCAGAGCAAGCTCTTTTTCCCTTTTCCGTGTTCGAAATATCCATTAAATATAGGGTCCCAAGATAGGGGAACGTATACGGTATTAAACTGAGAAGAATCGATACTGCACCGGCTGATGCTAGAGCATTTCCAAATGCATTCCGGCTGTTGTCACCACCACACACGCTAGCCCAGGGGGCACTCCTCTGGCTCTTCCACCGAAACCTCCTTGCCCCCCACCTACAGGCCCTCTCTCCACACAATTTACCCCTGGTAGGGGGACGTATTAGATATTGTACTGATTCTGCATTGCCTCCTGCGATAGACGGGAATGGAACCCAGATCAACTGCTTGGGAAGTAGCTATGCTCACCACTATACCACCAGCAGGCACAGCAACTGATAAGAACAGATACTAAACTTGATGTCAGCTGCAGTGCCAGCATGAGCAGTGGTGTCCCCTGCAGGCGGTGATGGACCTTCGTTGCACCTAGTTGGGTGCTTCCCTAACATGTGATGGGTATTTGCCTCGCCTTTCTTGGTCTGGGTGAGCACAATTGCCATGAGGGTAACCACCAGGCTGTTGCCTGAGGATTTGGGGTAATGGTGGGATTAAGCAGCCTCAGAGGCATCCATGCATGCTGCCCCTGCTGTTTCCTGTCCATTTCCGTGGTGTTTCCATCATTTTCTGAGGTTTCCAGGTTTTCAGGCAAACTTCCCTGTGAAGAGCTTTGGTCCCCCGCAAAAATGCTCGAGTCTCCCATTGACTTCAATGGGGTTCGTTACTCGAAACGAGCACCCGAGTATCGGGAAAAATTCGTCTCGAATAACGAGCACCCGAGCATTTTAGTACTCGCTTATCTCTAATTGTGATTGTCCATATTGCTTCCTTTGCTCGTTTGATTCATTTTTCCATCACATTATACACTGCTCGTTTCCATGGTTATGACCACCCTGCAATCCATCAGCGGAACACCAGCCTATGCGTGCTCCCACGGTCCCAGCCACCAGAGAGACTGACACTTTTTCCTATAGTCTGAAAGCACAGGCACCGCTGATGGATTACAGGGTGGTCCTGACCTTGAAAACGAGCAGTGTATAACATGATTCAAGCCTGAAAAGGTGGCAAAATGGACAATCACATTACATTAGTAAGTGGCTTTTATTAACTTTCTCTACATGATAAATGCCACAGAGTTGAGAAAACCCCTTTATTGTTCTTTGGCCAGACTGTTAATTACCTGTGTTTGGCTTTCAAAGGACATCCCATACTTTAACTCATTGCTTAACTTGGTTAATAAAGGGAAGCGATATGAATATACAGTACAGACCAAAAGTTTGGACACACCTTCTCATTCAAAGAGTTTTCTGTATTTTCATGACTACGAAAATTGTAGATTCACACTGAAGGCATCAAAACTATGAATTAACACATGTGGAATTATATACTTAACAAAAAAGTGTGAAACAACTGAAAATATGTCTTATATTCTAGGTTCTTCAAAGTAGCCACCTTTTGCTTTGATTACTGCTTTGCACACTCTTGGCATTCTCTTGATGAGCTTCAAGAGGTAGTCACCTGAAATGGTATTCCAACAGTCTTGAAGGAGTTCCCAGAGATGCTTAGCACTTGTTGGCCCTTTTGCCTTCATTCTGCGGTCCAGCTCACCCCAAACCATCTCGATTGGGTTCAGGTCTGGTCACTGTGGAGTCCAGGTCATCTGGCGTAGCACCCCATCACTCTCCTTCTTGGTCAAATAGCCCTTACACAGCCTGGAGGTGTGTTTAGGGTCATTGTCCTGTTGATAAATAAATGATGGTCCAACTAAACGCAAACCGGATGGAATAGCATGCCGCTGCAAGATGCTGTGGTAGCCATGCTGGTTCAGTATGCCTTCAATTTTGAATAAATCCCCAACAGTGTCACCAGCAAAGCACCCCCACACCATCACACCTCCTCCTCCATGCTTCACGGTGGGAACCAGGCATGTAGAGTCCATCCGTTCACCTTTTCTGCGTCGCACAAAGTCACAGTGGTTGGAACCAAAGATCTCAAATTTGGACTCATCAGACCAAAGCACAGATTTCCACTGGTCTAATGTCCATTCCTTGTGTTCTTTAGCCCAAACAAGTATCTTCTGCTTGTTGCCTGTCCTTAACAGTGGTTTCCTAGCAACTATTTTACCATGAAGGCCTGCTGCACACAGTCTCCTCTTAACAGTTGTTGGAGAGATGTGTCTGCTGCTAGAATTCTGTGTGGCATTGACCTGGTCTCTAATCTGAGCTGCTGTTAACCTGCGATTTCTGAGGCTGGTGACTCGAATTAACTTATCCTCCGCAGCAGAGGTGACTCTTGGTCTTCCTTTCCTGGGGCGGTCCTTATGTGAGCCAGTTTCTTTGTAGCGCTTGATGGTTTTTGCGACTGCACTTGGGGACACTTTCAAAGTTTTCCCAATTTTTCGGACTGACTGACCTTCATTTCTTAAAGTAATGATGGCCACTCATTTTTCTTTACTTAGCTGCTTTTTTTCTTGCCATAATACAAATTTTAACAGTCTATTCAGTAGGACTATCAGCTGTGTATCCACCTGACTTCTGCCCAACACAACTCATGGTTCCAACCCCATTTATAAGGCAAGAAATCCCACTTATTAAACCTGACAGGGCACACCTGTGAAGTGAAAAGCATTTCAGGTGACTACCTCTTGAAGCTCATCAAGAGAATGCCAAGACTGTGCAAAGCAGTAATCAAAGCAAAAGGTGGCTACTTTGAAGAACCTAGAATATAAGACATATTTACAGTTGTTTCACACTTTTTTGTTAAGTATATAATTCCACATGTGTTCATTCATAGTTTTGATGCCTTCAGTGTGTATCTACAATTTTCATAGTCATGAAAATACAGAAAACTCTTTGAATGAGAAGGTGTGTCCAAACTTTTTGTCTGTACTGTATATTCCATAACGATACAAACAACTTGAAAAAGTAGAAAAACATTTGGTCATGTTGGGATGCATCTAATGATAATGTCTAGAGAGTTCCTCCATTTTATTTATCCCCCCTAACCCTCCTCATTGGCCGAATTAGGCTACTTTCACATCTGTGCACTGATCCGTCATAGGATCTCAATAGCGGGGGAAAACGCTTCTGTTTTGTCCCCATTCATTTCCAATAGGGAGAAAACTGAATTAAATGGAATAGACCAGAATGCATTCCGTTCCGTTTGGCTACGTCCCCAAGCAACATATTTCTGTCTGCTATATGGTGCGGAGCACGATGGATCCATCATGACACAGAATGTAAGTCAATGGTGGCGGATTCGTTTTCTCAGACACAAAAGAAAATGGCTGTTTTAGAGATAATACAACTGGATCTGTTCATAACGGATGAAGATAGTTGTATTATTATGCCGGAAGCATTTTGGCTGATCCACGACAGATCCAGCACAGACGCAGGTGTGAAAGTAGCCTTAGTTTGTTGGCTGAGTAGACGCATTGCAATTGGGTAGTGTTGGAATGGGGTTGGCTTAGGGTTACATATTGGATTACATACGGTGGAAGTTAAATATGTTTTTTTATGTATGACTTTTTGACTAAATAAAGAATACTGATTAAAAAAAAAGAGGTTACATGGTAGCATGTTCTTCTTTCTGTATTTTGGTAGACTTTTCACTGTAATGCACCTATTATTATACATGAGAAAACTGTATTCAAGTCACTGACTAATTCTTGGTTTTAATACATTAAAAAGTGGATTATTAGTAAGCAATCAGCTGAGGCAGCTTGTGAATCATAATCTAACATTTTCTATAATATTATGGAGTCCTGGTTTATGACAAGCCATTATGCACTGTGAATAAAACAATTCTCCTCACAGACATTGATGGCACATCTATAGGATATGCCATGAATATCTGATAAATGTGGGTTCACCCTCTGAGAGCCAATCTCAAGAATGGAAGTCCTCCAATCCCTTTCTTGTCTAAAAACACGAGGAAGCCGACTGCTGAATGAAGGTGGAGAATGAATGGTGAAGTGGTCGTGTATGTGAGCATCTTCATTAAAGTGTAACTGCTGTTCTATTTTTATTTTTGTAATGTGTAGGGGCAGTGATACTGACCATTTTCGTCATATACTTTAATTACTGAAATCATACATTTCTATTAGAAAAATAGCTGGAAAGTGGCCCATTTTGAGACTTGCTAACACTGACTGTGTTATGTAAACAGAAGGCTCAAAATGGGCCACTTTACAGCTATTTTTCTAATAGAAATGTATGATTTCAGTAATTGAAGTAAATTACAAAAATGGTCAGTATCACTGCCCCTATACACTACACAAATAAAAATAGAATGGCAGTTACACTTTAAGTTCTAAGGCAGATACAGAAACAGAGAATTAAGTTAGCTCTTCCAAACTTGACAAAGGTGCAAGTCCCAGAGGTATCCAATATTAATGCACATTCTGTGACAACGCCATAAATGTCATTAATGGACACATCCCTTTAAATGCTTAATAAATGTAATCCACTTTAACCTTCGGCTACCACAATCAACCAATATAGTTACCTCCTAGAAAGGTACAATTGCTGTAAGTTATTAGTGTAATGTCTCAGATTCTGGAGGAACACATTTGTTTCTCTTTTTTGTTCCTAGAAAATAGAAAGATGTTAATAAAACAAGTGAAACAGATGCATAATTGTTCCTTATTCTCGAGACTCCAGAACTGACTTAAAATGAAAGAAATGTTCCTGTGACAGGAAAGAAGAAGCTAAATGATGGCACTTCACTTCAATAATACATCAAACTCAAGGACGGTGTGCGCAGAGGAATAGCTAAGGGTGATTATCAATGATGCACTTTCTGTGGGAATTAAACATCCAAGATTTGTTTGACATTCACTCCCGATTTATTAATATCTAGTCTTTTTCAAGTTCCTTGAATCACTGAAAGTAATTTTCAAATCTGTTTGAGTACAATGTCATCATAGCAAAATGTCTCGCATGACATTGAAAGATGTCTGTCTGTTTACAGAGAACTGGATCTTTGCATTAATCTCCTGTATTATAATGTACAACATTCTCAGAAACGGTAAAGTAGATGTCTTAATGGAGATATTATCATTTACGAATTCCAACAATAAAATGATTTTCTAGAGATTTCAAAAATCCGTGCTGAGTATTTTGTCATTTATTTTCACTTTTTATTACCTATTATTTCTTTCTTTGCAAAACCCATTTCTTCTCTTTGTTTCCACTTGTATAATTAGAGATTGAGAGCTCGGAATCCTCACAGCTTACTTTCAGCTCAGCACGGAGCCATGCTTGGTAGGATTCTGATGACTTGGAGAACTAAAGGAAAAGAACATTAGGCCAAATTAGGCCACTCTGTTTAGAGAAAGCTAATTCTGCCTCGCTTCAGTAATGATGAATATGTTTTAGCTGCTGAATGAATTAAGCAGCGCTATTAATGCAGAATAATTGCGAGTCTGTCAGCAAGTCTGCTATGCTCTTTTATTTTCAGCCACTCAATTTTTTCTCAGTTCAATTCCATGTGTAAGATCCCACAGAAGCATTATTGATTTGCTCATATCATCCTGTAAATAAATATCCTGTATTGATTTTCCTCCATTTTATAAGAAACGCACTTGTCTCCACTTAATATTGCTGCATTACATTGTAAAATATGTTCTGTATGCCACTAAGAGAAAGCATAGAGACATGACTTACAGCAGGATATGTACACAAGTGGATATGCAATAATTCTTTTATTTATTTTTTTACATTGTTCTTTATTGTCCTTGCTTCCATTATTTAAAGAAAACCTGTTGCGAGTTTGGGTACCCAGACTCGAACCTGGACTTTTTCACTGAAGTCCGGGTACGGGTTCGTTGTTCGTCTGTAGAGATGAGCGAGCACTAAAATGCTCGGGTACTCATTATTCGAGACAAACTTTTCCGGATGCTCGGGTGCTCGTTTCGAGTAACGAACCCCATTGAAGTCAATGGGCGACTCGAGCATTTTTGCAGGGAACCAAGGCTCTGCCTAGGGAAGGCTGGGTGAAAACCTGGAAACATCAGAAAATGATGGAAACACCACGGAAATGGACAGGAAACAGCAGGGGCAGCATGCATGGATGCCTCTGAGGCTGTCTAATCCCACCATTACCCCAAATTCTCCTGCAACAGCCTGGTGGTTACCCTCATGGCAATTGTGCTCACCCAGACCAAGAAAGGCGAGGCACATGCCCATCACATGTTAGGGAAGCACCCAACTAGGTGCAACGAAGGTCCATCACCCATTCCAATGCTGGCACTGCTCTCCTATCCCCAGCCACACGATGCAGGCATAAGCCGGACACAGCATGGCGGTGACACCAACAAGTGACCAAGTTAGATGAGGTAGCAGGTGAGCCACCCAAAAATTTAGCCTGACGCAGCATGGCGGTGACAACAGAGTGACCGAGTTAGACTGAGGTAGCAGGAGGTGAAGCACGGATGGTAATTCGAAGGAGGAGGAGGAGGGGTTGGAGGAAGAGGCATAGTAAGTCTGAGAAACCGTGACCGAGGTAGGCCCTGCAATCCTCCAAGTGGGCAGTACATGAGCGGCCCCAGGGTCAAACTCGGTCAGAGTGACCGAGCTACACGACGGTAGCAGGTAGAGCACATAAAAAATTTAGCGTGGCCCTGTATGGCTGTGACTACACATTGACCGAGCTACACGACGGTAGCAGGTAGAGCACAGGAAAAATTTAGCATGGCCATGTATGGCTGTGGCTGTCAATTTAGGTACGGTTGTCAACTATGAAATTGATCAAGTGGGGCATGTGTTGTATGTATTCTTCTCAGTTTAATACCGTATATGTCACCTATCCGGAAAAATAGTTTGGAGAGATAGAAAGAGAGGAAAAAGACGTATTTTTAAAAGTGATGTTTAGTATAGATCAGTTAAAGAGAAAGAAAGGATTTTATGAAACGGATTTGTATCACTGAGAGCAAAGAAACGTATTTTTTCACGTGACGTGCAGTATAGATCAATTACACAGAAACAACGGATTGTGGTCTGTGCAGACTGAGGTGCTGGACTGTAACTCACAGAATTGTTCCACTGAGCTGTATGAAATGAATCTGTATCACTGAGAGCAAAAGAATGTATTTTCTAATGTGACGTGTAGTATCGATCACTTGGAGAGAAAAAGTGGAATGTGCAAACCACTATGGTGGTGACAACAGAGTGAGCGAGTGACACTGTGGGAGCAGGCGAACCACATAAACATTTATCGTGGCACTGTATGGCTGTGACTACAGAGTGACCGAGCTACACGACGGTAGCAGGTAGAGCACTGAAAATATTTAGCGTGGCCCTGTATGGCTGCGACTACACATTGACCGAACTACACGACGGTAGCAGGTAGAGCACATAAAAAATTTAGCGTGGCCCTGTATGTGGACCTTGAGGGCTTGTGCATGTAGGTGGGCTGAACTTTTTTTCTGCTTGCGCTCCAACGTCTGCTGTAATGACAGCTGAATGTTGCGCAGGGACACATTGGTGGACAGTGTGGAGGATCATGGAGGCGAAGGCGTGGTTTTCCGGCGGGAGGCGCTCGTGCCGGGGTCCTGGGCTGGGGGTTGACTCGCAGAGGCAGCGAGTGACACAGGGGAAGGAGCAGTGGTGGGACCTGCATGAGGGGAACGGACGCCTTGGTTCCATAGTGTTTAGCACTCGTATACCTGCGCATGCTGATGGTGGTTAGGCTGGTAGTGGTGGAACCCCCACTTAAAAATTTGGCATCAACTGGTACAGCTGTCAACATTGAGCTTGAACTAGTGGGGCATGTGTGGTATCGATTCTTCTCAGTTTAAAATCGTATACGTCCCCTATCTTGGAACCATATATTTCATGGATTTTTCGAACACGGAAAAAAAAAAAGAGCTTGCTCTGGCCAGGGGAGTGTCTTTTCTACTGCAGCTAAGGGGACGTGTCCATGCTCTGCCTATCACAGGTCAGGAGCCAATTAAAAGAAGAACCAAAAAAAATCTGTTCTTCTTATCAGTTCAAAATCTAATACGTCCCCTATCCGGGTAAATTGTTTGGAGAGAGGGCCTGTAGCTGGGGGGCAGGAGGTTGAGCGGGAAGAGCCAGAGGAGTGCCCCCTTGGCTAGCGTGTGTGGTGGTGACAACAGCCGGATGGAGTTCAAATGACGACGCAGGACCCCAACTTAAAAATTTAGCATCAACCAGTATGGTTGTCAACTCTGAAATTGGTCAAGTGGGGCATGTGTTGTATGCATTCTTCTCAGTTTAATACCGTATATGGCACCTATCCGGAAAAATAGTTTGGAGAGAGAGAAAGAGAGGAAAAAGACGTATTTTTAAAAGTGACGTTCAGTATAGATCAGTTAAAGAGAAAGAAAGGATTTTATGAAATGGATTTATATCACTGAGAGCAAAAGAACTTATTTTTTTACGTGACGTGCAGTATCGATCACTTGGAGAGAAAAAGGGGAATGTGCAGACTTGGGCTGCTAACTATAGTGGAAACCACTATGGCAGTGACCACAGAGTAAGCGAGTGACACTGCGGGAGCAGGCGAAGCACATCAAAATTTATTATGGCCCTGTATGACGGCGGTGACAAAAAAATGAGCGAGTGACACTGAGAGAGCCCAGAGGAAAAAACAGGAAGAAATCAGCTGTCATCATGGCTTCACTCACTCCTCCCTATGTGTCTTTCAGACAGGCGCGCTTCGGCACCAGGAAGTCACGTATGTGGGAGGAAAGGGGTGTGCCCAGAAGTTGGCGGAGCTATGCAGATAGGTAGGCCGAAGAAGAGCATGATGGTGGGGACGGCCTGTCTCTCCGGTCGTCGGCGAGAGAGATACAGCAGGAGTGCTCCTGAATTGTGGCCGGGGCCTGGAGGCTGTCTCCTTGAGAAATGCTCAGGGTGGCCGAACGCCGGGCTCGACGGCGGATCCTTTTCGGATTATCGATTGTCGAAATGTTGGCTAACTTCAAGTTTAGTATCTGTTCTTATCAGTTGCTGTGGCTGTTGGTGGTAAAGTGGTGAACATAGCTGCTTCCCAAGCAGTTGACCCGGGTTCGATTCCTGTCTATCGCATTATGTGGCCCTGCGAAAAAATTGATTGGAGAGAGGGCCTGTATGTGGTCCTCCGGAAAAATTATTTGGAGAGAGAGAAAAAAGACGTATTTTTAAAAGTGACGTTCAGTATAGATCAGTTAAAGAGAAAGAAAGGATTTTATGAAATGGATTTGTATCACTGAGAGCAAAAGAACGTATTTTTTTAGGTGACATGCAGTCAGGGCCGGCCTTAGGGTAGATGGCGCCCTGTGCGAAACTATCTCTCGGCGCCCCCCCCCTGCGTGACAGTACTAACGTCATACAGTATAGAGCTATAAATAGAGTGTAGAGATATATAGAGTGATATAGGTAGGTAGAGTAGGACTTTATATATATATATATGTATGTATTTATAGCTCTCTATACTGTCCTATATCACACTATATATCTCTGCACTGTATTTATAGCTTTCTATATTGAAATGTAACCTAATACAGCGCCACATACCTCTTACATCCAGTGACGTCTCCTCTCATGTAGATCTTCTCTTTCCTCATCTTCTCCTTTCAGACCAGACGCCATTTTTCAGCCATTTCTCATCTCTGCAGTTAGACAGAAAAAAAATCTTAGTTTACACTGTGTCCTAAAAAATAACTGCGCCCAGCAAATAGTGTTCCGTAATAGTGCGCCCAGTAATATTGTAAACATAACGCTCCCCAGAAATAACTGCGCTGATACTGTGCCATGGTGCCCCCACAGTAATAGTGCCCCCCACAGTAATAGTGCCCCCAAAGTCCAACTAATAATTCTCTGCCAGAGTGCACTTGTTAGTAATAGTGCCCCCAACAGTACTAATGTCCCCACTGTGCCCCAGAAGTAATAATGCTTCCAATGTGCCAGTAAGAAGTGCCCCCCATTGATTACCCCCCAAAATCATGTGCCAGTAAAAAGTGTCCCACCCCCATAGATGCCCCCCAAATTATGTGCCAGTAAGAAATGCCTCAGTGCCCCCATGTGCCAGTAAGAAATGCCCCATTGCCAGTAAAAATGCCCCAGTGCCCCCATGTGCCAGTAAAATGATCCCATGTGCCAATAAAAATGCCCCCAGTGCCAGTAAAAATGCCCCCAGTGCCAGTAAAATGCCCCCAGTGCCAGTAAAAATGCCCCCAGTGCCCCCATGTGCCAGTAAAAATGCCCACAATACCCCCATGTGCCAGTAAAATGCCACTATGTGCCAGTAAAAATGCCCCCAGTGCCCCTTGTGCCAGTAAAAATGCCCTCAGTGCCAGTAAAATGCCCCCAGTGCCCCCATGTGCCAGTAAAATGCCCCCATTTGCCAGTAAAATGCCCCCATGTGCCCCATTTGCCAGTAAAAATGCCCCCAGTGCCAGTAAAATGCTCCCATGTGCCAATAAAAATGCCCCCAGTGCCCCCAGTGCCAGTAAAATGCCCCCATGTGCCAGTAAGAAATGCCCCAGTGCCCCATGTGCCAGTAAAAATGCCCCCAGTGCCAGTAAAATGCCCCCAGTGCCAGTAAAAATGCCCCCAGTGCCCCCATGTGCCAGTAAAATGCTCCCATGTGCCAATAAAAATGCCCCCAGTGCCCCCTTGTGCCAGTAAAAATACCCCCAGTGCCAGTAAAATGCCCCCATGTGCCAGTAAAAATGCCCACAATACCCCTATGTGCCAGTAAAATGCCACTATGTGCCAGTAAAAATGCCCCCAGTGCCCCTTGTGCCAGTAAAAATGCCCCCAGTGCCAGTAAAATGCCCCAGTGCCCCATTTGCCAGTAAAAATGCCCCCAGTGCCAGTAAAATGCTCCCATGTGCCAGTAAAAATGCCCCCAGTGCCCCCATGTGCCAGTAAAAATGCCCCCAGTGCCCCCTTGTGCCAGTAAAAATGCCCCCAGTGCCCCCTTGTGCCAGTAAAAATTCCCCCAGTGCCAGTAAAATGCCCCCAGTGCCCCCATGTGCCAGTAAAATGCCCCATGTGCCAATAAAAATGCCCCCAGTGCCCCCTTGTGCCAGTAAAAATGCCCCCAGTGCCCCCTTGTGCCAGTAAAATGCCCCCAGTGCCCCCATGTGCCAGTAAAAATGCCCCCAATGCCCCTTTGTGCCAGTAAAAATGCCCCCAGTGCCCCCTTGTGCCAGTAAAAATTCCCCCAGTGCCAGTAAAATGCCCCCAGTGCCCCCATGTGCCAGTAAAATGCCCCCAG
Source organism: Rhinella marina (assembly GCA_900303285.1). Lineage (NCBI taxonomy): Eukaryota > Metazoa > Chordata > Amphibia > Anura > Bufonidae > Rhinella > Rhinella marina. The sequence continues at coordinate 40,587 of ONZH01003651.1, read as the reverse complement.
TGCCCCCATGTGCCAGTAAAATGCCCCCATGTGCCAATAAAAATGCCCCCAGTGCCCCCTTGTTCCAGTAAAAATGCCCCCAGTGCCAGTAAAATGCCCCCATGTGCCAGTAACAATGCCCCCAGTGCCCCCTTGTGCCAGTAAAAATGCCCCCAGTGCCCCCTTGTGCCAGTAAAAAATGCCCCCAGTGCCCAATTGTGCCAGTAAAAAATGCCCCCAGTGCCCCCATGTGCCAGTAAAAATGCCCCCAGTGCCCCCCATGTGCCAATAAAAATGCCCCCATAAAAAAAATAAACACTTACTTACCTCCAGCAGCGATGCAGGCCTCTTCCGGCCTGTGTCCAGCGCTGTACGGCTCGGGCGGCGCGATGACGTCATCGCGTCGCCTGAGCTGGCCTCTGATAGGCTGCAGGCCTAGGGCCTGCAGCCTATCAGAGGAACGGGCAGGGGAGACGCCTCTCCCTCCCCTGCCCCGCATCTCCAAAGGCAGACTATGGAGATGAGCGCTTCCACAATGGAAGCGCTCATCTCCCTCTGCCCCACCGCCGCACTTGCAGGGCACGGCCGGGCCATTAAGGGGGCGCTCTGGCAGGGCGCTCCCTTAACTGGCCGGGAGTGAAGCGCCCTGTGCAACCGCACAGGTCGCACACCCCTAAGGCCGGCCCTGCGTGCAGTATAGATCACTTGGAGATAAAAAGGAGAATGTGCAGACTTGGGCTGCTATAGTGCAAACCACTATGGTGGTGACAACAGAGTGAGCGAGTGACACTGCGGGAGCAGGCGAACCACATAAATATTTTTCGTGGCCCTGTATGGCGGCAGTGTCAACAGAGTGACTGAGTTAGTATGCGGTAGCTGGTGAAGCACCCAAAAATTTAGCCTGACACAGCATGGCGGTTACACCACCAATGACTTTGTCCGACTGCGAATGCAGTGAAATGGCTTTTGTTGAGCCTCCAAAATTTTTTTTCTTTTCGGAGTACATAAAGTCGACCCTAAGCAAAAAAATTTTTTTTAAAATGCCGGTACTTGCGCCTCCTGAAAAATTGTTTTGGACTGTCTGTTTGACGCTCCTGAAACATTGTTTTATAGTGTCTGTAGTTGACACTGAGGAAAAATTGTTTGGAGAGAGGGCCTGTAGGTGGCCCTCCGGAAAAATTGTTTAGAGAGAGGGCCTGTAGGTGGCCCTCCAGAAAAATTGTTTGGAGAGAGGGCCTGTAGGGGGCCCTCCGGAAAAATTGTCGTAAAAGAATGCCAGTTGGCCCTCTAAAAAATTGCGTTTTGGGTCAGCGTTAGGCAAAGACGACAAGGAGGAGGAGGAGTAGGAGGAGAAGAGAAGAGGAATCGGATACATAAGTAATGTTAATCTCTAGCTGCTTTCCCCCGGAGGAGATTTGAATTCTGTGGAAATCCAGGCTTTGTTCATTTTAATAAGCGTCAGCCTGTCAGCGCTGTCAGTTCACAGGCATGTACACTTATCGGTGATGACGCCAACAGCTGCACTGAATACCCGCTCTGTCAACACGCTAGCGGCAGGGCAGGCCAGCACCTCCAAGGCGTACAGCGCCAGTTCAGGCCACGTGTCCAGCTTTGAAACCCAGTAGTTGTATGGAGCAGAGTGATCAGTCCGGACGTTGGTATGGTCAGCTAGGTAGTCCCTCACCATCTTTCTGTAAAGCTCACCCCTACTCTGCCGAGACTGGGGACAGGTGACAGTGTCTTGCTGGGGTGACATAAAACTGGCAAAGGCCTTGGAGAGCGTTCCCCTGCCAGTGCTGGACAAGCTGCCTGCTCGACTACTCTCCCCCGCTACTTGGCCCACAGAAGCACGCCCTCTGCCGCTAGCGGTGTCAGATGGGAAGGATTGTTTCAGCTTGTGCACCAGGGCCTGTTGATATTGATACACTTTCATACTCCTTTCCTCTACAGGGATGAGAGTGGAAAGGTTCTGCTTGTACCGTGGGTCCAGGAGAGTGAACATCCAGTAATCGGTGTTTGAAAAAATTCTTCTAACGCGAGGGTCACGGGATAGGCAGCCTAACATGAAGTCTGCCATGTGCGCCAGACTCCCAACACGCAAGAATTCCCTCTCCTCACTGGCCTGACTCTCCATTTCCTCCTCCTCCAAGTCCTCCTCTTCAGCCCATACACGCTCAAGAGTTAAGAAGGACTGAGCACTGGTACCCTCTTCTGTCTCGCCGAAATTCTCCTCCTCTTCCTCCTCATCCTCATACCCCTCCTCCGATACGCGCTGAGAATCTGACCGGAGGGTGCTCTGGCTATCAAGCGACGTATCTTCCTCCACCGTCTCTTGTGACAAGCGCAAAGCTTCCGACTTCATGCTGATCAGTAAATTTTTCAACAGGCAAAGCAGCGGGATGGTGAGGCTGATAATGGCAGCATCGCCGCTGACCATCTGTGTTGACTCCTCAAAGTTGCTCAACACCTGACAGATATCAGACATCCACGTCCACTCCTCATTGTAGACTTGAGGAAGCTGATTGACCTGACTACCAGTTCTGGTGGAAGTTGATATCTGGCAGTCTACAATCGCTCTGCGCTGCTGGTAAACTCTGGATAACATGTTTAATGGCGAATTCCATCTTGTGGGCATGTCGCACAACAGTCGGTGAGCGGGCAATTGTAGGCGGCGCTGCGCTGCCCTGAGAGTGGCAGCATCTGTGGTCGACTTGTGGAAATGCGCACCTTGGTGAGCAAATCAGACAGATTGGGGTATGTCTTGAGGAACCGCTGAACTATGAGATTGAACACGTGGGCCAGGCATGGCACATGTGTCAGTCTGCCGAGTTGCAGAGCCGCCACCAGGTTACGCTCGTTGTCACACGCAACCATGCCTGGCTTGAGGTTCAGCGGTGCCAGCCACACATCGGTCTGCACCGTGATGCCCTGTAATAGTTCTTGGGCGGTGTGCCTTTTGTCACCTAAGCTCAGCAGTTTGAGCACCGCCTGCTGGCTCTTAGCCACGGCACTGCTGCTGCGCCTAGAGCTACCGACTGAAGGCGCCGTGCCCACGGATGGTAATTCGGAGGAGGAGGTGGAGGAGGAGGAGGGGTCGGAGGAGGAGGCATAGTACGTCTGAGAGACCGTGACCGAGGTAGGCCCCGCAATCCTCGGTGTGGGCAGTACATGAGCAGCCCCAGGGTCAGACTCGGTCCCAGCCTGGTTAGGTGGACCTTCTCTGAAACAGCATTGGTCAGGGCATGGATGATGTTCTGTGACATGTGCTGATGTAGGGCTGGGATGGCACATCGGGAAAAATAGTGGCGGCTGGGGACCGAATACCGAGGGGCAGCCACCGCCATGAGGTTGCGAAAGGCCTCAGTCTCTATCAGCCTATAGGGCAGCATCTCCAGGCTCAGCAATTTGGAGATGTGGACGTTGAGGGCTTGGGCATGTGGGTGGGTGGATTTGTATTTCCTCTTGCGCTCCAGCGTCTGCTGTAAAGACAGCTGAACGCTGCGCAGGGACACATTGTTGGACGCTGTGGAGGCGAAGGTGTGGTTTTTCTGGCAGGAGGAGCTCGTGCCGGGGTCCTGGGCAGGGGGTTGATTAGCAGAGGCAGCGAGTGACACAGGGGAAGGATCAGTGGTGGGACCCGCAGGAGGTGAACGGCCTTGGTTCCATTGAGTGGGGTGTTTAGCACTCATATGCCTGCACATGCTGGTGGTGGTTAGGCTAGTAGTGGTGGCACCCCTGCTGATCCTGGTGTGGCACCACAGTCCTTCGGTCATCCTCAATTTCTTTAAAGAACCTCCAGACTTGCGAACATCTAGGCCTCACCACGGGAGCTTCACTACGTGAAACAGTTGCTGCTGATGCACCAGCTCTGGCCCTGCTTCTCCCTCTGGCCACACCACTGCCTCTTTTAACCTGTTCTGGTGCAGCACTCGCCTCCGCGTCAGAAGCACTTTCTTCACTCTTATCACGCTTATCAACCCAGCTTTGGTCAGTCACCTCGTCATCCTCCAATTCCTCAGTCTGCTCCCCCCTCTGACTTCCTGCCCTGACAACAACTTCACCACTGTCTGACAACCGTGTCTCCTCATCGTCCAACACCTCTTTACACACTTCTTTCACTAAGTCAACAATGTCTTCACCCACAGACTGCGACAGTTGGAAAACTTGGGCATCGGGAAAGAGGTCAGCAGCAACCTGAGAACTGGTTTGTGACTCTGGGAAGGGTCCAGAAAACAGTTCCTCAGAGTATGCCGGATCGCATTCCAAATTTTCATGGGAGGGGGCAGACTGGGGGGAAGGAGGTTGAGGTGGAGGAGCTAGAGGACTGCTCCCTTGGGTAACGTGGGTGGACTGCATGGCAGACTGACTGGTGGACAAATTACTTGAAGCATTGTCCGCAATCCACGACATCACCTGTTCGCACTGTTGTGGTTTCAACAGTCCTCTACCACGTGTCCCTGTAAGTTCAGACATGAAGCTAGGGAGTGTAGCTCTGCGGCGTTCCCCTGCTCCCTCATCAGCAGGTACTGTCTCACCCTGCCCAGGACCATGGCCTCTGCCCCCTGCAGTAATTGAATGCCCACGCCCTCGTCCTCGTCCTCGACCCTTAGCCCTGGGGTTCAACATTTTCTGTATATAAGTGTATTATATATACCAAAAAAAAAATGGGCCTGCTGTACTGAAACCCACAAACTTGTTCAATCTGAACAAGTTAATATATAGGTGGATAAGTTAGAGCAAAATTACGTATTTTATTATGTACCGTGCAGTATGGAGCAATTACACTAAAACTATTAGATTAGGCAGACTTGGTCTGCTTAAGTGCAACCCAGACAAATGTCGCACTGAGATTTTTCTAATGTAGCTGTATCAGTGAGAGCAAAAGACCGTATTTGATTACGTGACATACAGTATGGGTCGCCTGGACAGAAAATATGGATTGTGGTTTGTGATGACTGGCCAGCTGAACTGTGACGCACAGAATGGTTCCACACAGCTATATGAAATGGATTTGTATCACTGAGAACAAACAAAAGGATTTTGTACTGTGACTTCCACTATCTATCAGTTAGATAGAAAAAAATGTTCTGCAGACTGTGACTATTTCAATGAAACACAAAAAAATCGTCCCACTTAGCTGTTTGAAATGGATGTGTGTCACTGAGAGCCAAAAAATAAACTTTTTCCAGTCTCCCTGCAAAATGCTGCAAATATGGCGGTAGCTGCACTACTAATGCCAGCAAGCCCAGCCACAAGTAGATAAAAAAAAGGGTCTTGTAGCCCTAACAAGGGTTGTTGGGTTCTTTTAGAATCACTCCTGCCTAACACAAATCTAGTAGAACACCCTAACACTCTCCCTGTATCACACTGCAGATCTGTTCCCAACGACATCCACGTAGTGACTGAGCCGAGCACCGCGGGCAGTCACTAGTATATTCCAGGGTCACCTGATCAGGCCAGCCAACCCCTGCTATCGACATGTAAGGGCCCCACATGATGCTGGGTGTACCGCAGAGTCTCCTGGCTTGTGATTGGCTGAGTTTAGCCGCCAAAAATTTAAAAGGCGGGAGATGCCATTTCCTCGAGCATGGCGAGATACTCGTCCGAGTAGCGAGCACTTACGAGTACCCTAATACTCGAACGAGTATCAAGCTCGGACGAGTATGCTCGCTCATTTCTATTCGTGTGTTTTTATTATTTTCCATTATAACATGGTTATATGGGAAAAAATACCATTGTTAAGACAGAATGCTAAATAATATGGCTATTTACAGGTTAATAAACAAAAACAAAAAACAACTCAACTCATCCACTTGATCGCGCTGCAGCAGTCTCTTCATTCAGCAGGACCTGTGATGTGCACGATGGGGTTCGAGTTCAGTGTCAAGTTCGGGTTCCCAACCCGAACTTTGACCTGATGTTCAGCTGAACCCAGCAAACCCGAACTTCCACCCTATTCCCTATTTGTTATTCCTTCTAGATGTTATAAATGAATTACTAGCAGTTTGCAGTGAAGATCCTGGTGGGTATTACTGATTGGGGGTGTTTCCCATCACACTATGACACTAGTAGTGCTCTTTAGATAGTGTCAAACTGTGCAGGGACATGCCCCCCAACTGTTAACACCCGGCTGGACCTTTATTGGAAATTGCATGTAATTTATTCATAACTTTAACCCCTTCACCCCCGGAGCTTTTTTCGGTTCTGCATTTTCGTTTTGCGCTCCCTGCCTTCAAACAGCCATAACTCTTTTATTTTTCTGTTCACATAGCTGTATGAGGGCTTGTTTTTTGCGGGACAAGTTGTACTTTCCAACGCCACCATTTAATATTGCATACGGTGTAGTGGGAAGCGGGAAAAAAATTCCAAACCGGGTGAAATTGCAAAGAAAACGCTATTCCGCTACAGTTCTACGGGTTTCTTATTTACAGCGTTCGATGTGCATTAAAACTGATCTGTTACTTTCATTCTACTGGTCAGTACGAATCCGGCAATACCTAATATGTATAGTTTTTCCTGCGTTTTCATAGTGATAAAATAATTAGAAAGTTGCCCTTTTTTTTTTTTTTTTTTTCCTTGTCAAATCTTGACCCCTATAACTTTTTGGTATTTATGTGTACAGAGCTGTATGGGGGCTCATTTTTTGCGGGACGATCTGAAGTTTTTATTGATACCATTCTGGGGTGTGTATGACTTTTTGATCACTTTTTATTTAATTTTTTTTAGAAAAAAAAAAAGCGACAAAAAACGGCAAATCGCCATTTGGACGCTTTTTTCCGCCACACAATTCGCTGTATTGGAATTTTTTTTTTTTATATTTTAAAAGTACGGGCGTTTTCGGTCACGATGATACCCATGATGTCTATATTTATTGTTATTTAGGTATTTATTTTTTACTTATACGGAAAGGGGGGTGATTTGAACTTTTACATCTTTTTTATTTTTTATATATTTTTTAACTTTTTTTAAAAATTTTTTTTTTACTATTAGAAAGCTCAAATATGGGCTTATATATTGTGGCTTTTTTTTTTTTTCTTTATGAGCAATTCTGGGTTTTATAGACTCAGAAAGCCATGAATTGCTCATTTCTTATCCTGGCCTGCCATCTAGTGGCCAGAATAAGAATTGCACTTTGAAAACTGTAATCCTCACCAGCGAGGATTACAGTTTTCATATGGTGTACAGACACCCCGATTGGCCACACGGGGTGTCTGTACACCACCCGGAAGCGAACGCTTCCGGGTTTAGCCGCAACTAGATGCCGTGATCACGTGTGATCACGGCATCTAGTCAACCCGGAAGACGCCGCCGATGTAGTAGGTAGCGGCAAGTCTCTGCTGTTAGAAACAGCAGAGACTTGCCGGCCATGATGCCCGCCGCACCCGCGAGCGGGCGCCATGTGCCCGCATCGCCCCAGCGCCGTACATGTACGGCGCTGGGGGTGAAGGGGTTAAGCAGGAATGATAAAGTCACAACACAGAGTGATGAAATAGATGTTCCAGAATTGTTATTATGTAGGGCATGCAAGAGGTTGCTGAAACAAACATGTCTGGAGAAGCTACAGGTCCTCTTTAATATTCACACTAGCATTATGGCTTCTGCATGTAAACAATGACACTGTGGCCCAAACTATCTAAATGGTCAACAAAGACCCCATTGACTAATCAGAGTTACAGTATTTTTGAAGGTAAGAATACCATTGTAGACTTCATTGTTTTGACTACATAAAAAGTCCTTAACAAAAAGGCAAGGACTTCAGGTAGGCATCCACCAAATTTCTTATCAATTTATTTGCAGTACAATTATTATAATATATTCACCCATGGTGCACTTTTCACTTTCCATTTCAAGTACATGAAGATTCAGCTATCAATCTCTGTTATCAGCGGCAACAGCAAGAGGTGAATGAAGCATGATAGGACCTTTCATCACAAAATGCAAAGCAATCTGAAAGCACCATGTTATAGAGCAGGAGAAGCTGAGCGGATTGATGTATATATTTTTGTGGGGAAAGATTTAGTAAAACCTGTAATTTATACATTTATATCTTTGTTTTTTTGTAGACCTGTGAGGTGCTGTCAATAGAGAAGCAAGATGTTATCAGTGACGGACAGCTATTTCTGTATAACACCCCCTCCTGTATCGATAGCTGTTCACAGGAGGTAGAAAAAAGCAGAGATATAAATTTATAAATGACTGAATCTTTTCCCACAAAATAATACATCAGTCTGCTCAGCTTCTTCTGCTCTATAGTATGGTGCTTTCAGATTGCTTTGCATTTTGTGGTGACAGGTCCTCTTTAAATGCTATTGAAAAGCCCATTGAAGGGGTTCTCCCACAAAAAATATTCTACCAGTTTTCAAGCCAGCAACTGAATCGGAATACTTTTTTAATTGCATATAATTAAAAATGTAGTATAGCCAAGGAATTATTTAATGAAATCATCTGTATAGCACCACCTGCTGCTTGCTCTTTTCTTAATTTCTATGTCCACCTGGTTGAGGTAGACACATACAGTACTTTCAGTTCCATCCTTCAACTCCCACCAGGGAGAGCTCTGGACTAATGGGAGGTACAGGGCTGGTTCTAGATTTGTTACAAAGAGATTCTCATGTAGCATATGATGTCTGATTTTCATTATTTACATTGACATCACAGAATAACCTTTTTAAAGATATTTCTACATGTCACATAGCATTGGTTTGGCTTTACTTGGGCCAATCAGTGAAAATTAGGGCCTATTCTGATTATCTTCATTATCTGAGTGAATTCACTTTAAATTGCATTGCACATATATAAACTATAAGATATAGATGCTAGAGGCAGATAAATGCACCACCAAAGGATCCTCTGGTATTGTGGAGGGCCAATCTAAATTGATTTCTATCCCATGTTGTGCGACATTGTGGGAGTTACGCCTCCTTACTCATGCATGAGTAAAGGGGCGTAACCCCCAAAACATTGCGCAATATGGGATAGAAATCAGTTCAGCACTCTCAGAAAAAGAAGGCATTGTAGCCATGAAATACATATGAAGAATAAAGATATGGAAAGTGCAACTGGCACTCCTGAAGAGCGAGTATTATTTATTTCTCCTGAATAACTGTTAAACAAAAAAGACACAACCGAGTTAAGTATGTTGGTTGTAAAAGTGAAGCCAGAGTGAAGCTCTGAATTGGATCGTGAATAGATCACACATGGAGCTACACTCTTTGATTGGAGGGCCAATCTGATCCTGGTGGTATTATTTGCCAAATTAAATTTGGGGTCCATTATTGTGTGAGAGCATGTGTCCACCATAGGATTATCCTAATCGGACTGTAGATCTGGCGTTATTTGCCTTTTACATTTTTTATCCCATCGATATTTTATGACCTTAGTACCAAGTTCTAGCTATGACATAACTAGTGCCACTAAGAGCGTGCAGCTGTAAACTGCTGGGATCCCCATGTAGTAGGCCCAAGAGCCACTTGGATGTGTGACATTTAAATCATATTGCTTTTTTATTTATTTACAACTGCTTTAGTTGTTTTAAGGCTAGAGAAAAACCTAAGTGGTCACTGAATTTAGACTTTCAGATTTAGAGACTGAAGATGACCTATCTTTAGCTTCAATTGGGTCCTCGTATTTATATTTATGTTCTTAAAAAATAACACCATTGGCAACAAGATAATTGTTTGTAAAATATGCTGAATATAATAACAGTATGCTCTGTTACCCCTTTTCCAATTATTTTCTTTTCCCAGAAGATCTCTTGCTGAGATAAAGAGGGCAAATTTAATTTATAGAGGTGATCCCCTGCTTGGTACTGTATACCTCAAAGCATTTCTTGGCCTGTTCATTGAAGTTAATGAAAGAGATGGACAACTATTGATTTTAGTGGTGCCCTGATGAGCACAGAAGCTGCCAGGAGCAAGACTTCCCATTGTGAGCTTATCTGAGGGACATTGCTATCATGAGATGAAATTGTTGAAACTGGATAAATGCATGTTTTCAGTAATATTCTATTTCGGTGGCCTGTTAGTTTGATGGAGTCTGAATAGGAATAGTATCGTTGCTTAAAAAAAAGAAAAAAAAGAAGTACAGTAAGAATAGTACTGTAGGCTAAAATGGTTAATGTATTAAACACATTATGGAGACTAATTATCGGGACATAAATGAGAATTCACCAGCTCACCTCCTCCTAAGAACTCCTGTGCATGGATGGGGCCAAGTAGGTCCATTCATGAAAATCCAAAAGAGTGAATCCAGCACTTTAAATCTTCAAATGCGCTTTATTTTTTTTACATTTTTTTTGCATAGCAATAACTTACAGATACTGACCCTCCACCAGCAGTTGACGAGTTTCGAGCAAAAATGTTCTTAATCGTAACTAAATGTGACCACATCTGATGAAATTTAAAAAGGAAAAGAAACAGCTTCACCCACTAATAGGGAGGGCAAATACTGTGAAAGTTCTCATTTAACCCTTACAGGTGTTTGTCACATTAGCTCACCACACATATACATGATTTAAAATTATTTGAAAAAAACACATCTCGTATTTCCTGATATACAATTATTTGTATACATATATATGTATATGTGTATCAAAAGAAATATAAAAAAACATGATAGTATTTCTATTTGAAAATTCGGATGCAAAATGCAATGTGGGAACAGTGTTAAAAAGACCAGAGAGACCAGACTATATAATCAATTTATTAATATGTTTTGATTCCCTAGTCTGGTTCTGGGCATGTTCGGTATTAGCTGAGTGACAGGCAGATGAAAGAAAATACTAGAAAAATAGAGGAAAATAATTCCTAAAAAAAAAAAATTAGGAAAAAAACCCCCGTAATAAAAATACATAAGTTCTTTCCTCATATTTAACCCCATGGGATGTTGTGTTTTTAATCTAAAAATCCAATATGCTTCTCTGAGTAATATAATTTTTTTTAGATCTCTACCTCTCGCTGGACACGGGACTTTCTCTATTGCGAATGCGTTAAAGCTGTTTATTGTACGGTCGTGAAGTGAAATAAAGTGTTTTGTTGCATTCGATGTACAAAACTGCCGGGATTCTCCATATAATTGATGTGTTCTAAAATTCTCATTTTGAACTTTCTAGATGTACTGCCCACATATATTAACTCACAAACAGAGCATGTAATAATGTATACTACTCCACTTGTATTACAGTTAATATAATTTTTATGGGAAATGTCAATTTATGTTCTGAATCATGAAATTGTTTTGTGGGCTCGGCATATTTGCAGGTTTTGCATGGACAGCTTCCACACCTGGTGAAGCCATTATATTTTAGCCAGGAATATTCTTTTTTTCTTTTTGTTCCATATGAATAGTGATGGAGAGAGATTGTTGCCTATTGTACACGCTCTTCTGGATACAATTTTGCATCCAGCACTCAAGAAATTGTGGAGAATATTGTCCTCATATAATTATGAAGACCTTTGCAATGTCACAATCTGCTAAAAACTCTGCCTGCCCAGGAATTGGCATCTCGTCAAAATCTCATTCATATGCAGAAGAGGAGACTGGCTGCTCTTGTGCATTGACTACCCTACAGAGGGCATCGTACTCATCACAGTAGCTGGGGATGTGCCACGTCTTGTGGAGGCTGAGAGGAAAGTGCAAGTGGCAACACTGAGAACCTGTGTAGAGTCTGACTTGGTCTCTTCATTGAGGTGGGCTTGGGCACTTGCAAGAGGTTGAATATCCAGAGATGAAAGAAAGAGCGGCACTCACCGTAAAAAGTTGAAGGCTTTATTACAATAGTAATAAATTGTAATAAAGTCTTCAACTTTTTACGGTGAGTGCCGCTCTTTCTTTCATCTCTGGATATTTGATTTGCAAAAGACTTGCTGCTTGAGAGCTGAGCACCACCGTTGTTGTGATCGACACCCGGTATTCAGGTGGATCCTGCTGTAGGGTTGAGGAGTAGTGCCATCCCGTTCTTATTATCTAATATTTGATTTACTTGCAAGAGGTTGGCTTGGGCTCCAGCAATTTGTAATCATGTCCTGCTTGGAGCTTGGTAAGCTATTTATTATATCAAACAAACTTCATTTTCCAGCATTAGTCTACATGATTAACCCACAAAAAGGTATTGTTTAAATGCTGGCACACACTGCTACATTTCATTGCCTTTTATTATATACAGTAGATGTAGCTGACAGATTTCCTTTAAAATTGACTGCAATATATTGTAGTCAGGACATGGAGAACATAAAAAAACAACAAAAAAATTACATCTGCATATTAAAAAGAGTCTGCATAGTACAATAATATTATCAGCTTAATAGCGTAATAGCATAAATGTTAGAAAATAATTTGTATAAATGTTAACAGTGTTACCAAACATGTCTAAAATAACCTATGTTATATAGGAGAAGTTAAAATATGTAAAAATAAAAATTCACAAGGTTTATTATTCAGTATGATGTACCATATGGCCAAGAGAATGCCTAATTAACCTCTGCAAAATGCCTTTAATTGCAAAATGAATTTATCAAAATTATGAATGTAAAATGCCTGCAGTCAGTCTTGATTTACTGTTTCTAGTGGGTAATGACAATTAATCAGAAAATTTGACAAGTTTATTTTTCTAGAAAATCTATTTTACGTGTTACAGGCAAATAATTGCACCAACTACACTAAACCAGCAACAAAATATATCTAGAAACTATGGCAATTGTTTCATAATTCAGATGGATTTCTTTCCATTAATATATACAAACTGAAGAAAAAAACAAAAAGTAATATGTGTACCACATTACAATACTATGACTTTGTATATGAATATATCATAAATTATGTGAATTTGTTCTATTGGCATTATAGATAACATTAAAGTAAAATACTTGCAAAATCACATTTGTTGGTGGAATAAAAAAAAGGGAATGTGGCAGAAATGGAATAAGAAAAGGAATATGCAAGCAAATTTTAAAATTTTATTTATTTTCCATTTTATGGGCAGCCAGTACAGAGAGCAGAGGATTGTTTTTATGGGAGTAGGTTAAGGTTGACTGGTTATTATCTAGTTGCAGAATTTTGAACTTACTAAGGTGTTGTATTGCTTTGTCTTAGAGGCCTATGTAAAGTGCATTACAATACGAGCCAGCAGTGAGGTTCTGAAGGCATGGACCAGTGTGGTTAAATCTTGTGCTGAAATGAGGAGTTTAATTCTTGCAGTGTTCCTCAGGTGGAAGTATGAAGATTTAATAATGGCTGATATTGGTTTCCCAAGAGACAGTCCGACATTAATAACCAGATTTGCACCTATGAAACCGTTTCATGTGCACTTGGCAGCTGAAGGATTTTGTGACCATTCCCTGATGATCATTTGGTGATCTTTTTTTCAGATGAGAAGATGGAAGGTCGTCATTCATGCATACAGTTCTCTTTTTTGCCTTTAAACATCATATATTGTAAATTTCTGGGTTTTTAAATTAAACTTTAAGGAGTTGTTCAAGTCATATCCTCAGGATAGGTCATCAATATCAGATCGGCGGGGGTCCGACACCCGACACCCCCACCAATCAGCTGTTTGAAGAAGAAGCGCGTGCTGTGCCAGCGCTGCCTCCTCTTCATTGTTTACCTGCTCGCCGTAACATCCGCAGCGGTGAGCAGGTGTAATTACACCTAACCGCGCCTCCTCTTCAAACAGCTGATCTGCGGGTTCTGATATTGATGACCTATCCTGAGGATAGTTCATCAATAAATATGACTTGGAAATCCCCTTTAATTACAGTAGTTTGCTCACTTTCTCTATGATTTCCATAAACTTCAGTAGGGATGCATGCATGACCACCTGTCTGTTATGCAAGAGGTTGTGGACCCACCGTGCCACTGACCTGCTATACTCTAGAGGGGAGTGACTAAGTAACTACCTGGTCTTCACTAGAGCCTCTGATGGTGAGGATAGGCTGGGGAGGTTAGGGGAGTCACCAGATACCACTCCAGAGCAGTTCCTAGGCCAGTAGCAGCTGACCTAAGAGTCAAAGATACCAGTACAAAGTACCTAGGCGAAAGACATGGTCAGGAAGTCTGGAGTCAGGGCAGGCAGCGATTAAGTAAAGTCTGTAATAGAAGTCCGAGGTCAGGGACAGGTGGCAATCAGCAAAATCTGTTTAATCGAGAAGCAGGATCAGGTACACAGGAAAGCAGAAACTTTCAAACACCTTCACACAAGGGACTAGACTGGCTAGTGACCAAAATTTCTCAGGCACCTTCATGAGGTAGGAGGTTTCTTTAAATACTTCCTGCAACCCAGCCATAAGCCTCATTCTCATGAGTGTTTTGGTCAGTGATTTCCATCAGTGATTGTGAACCAAAACCAGGAGTGGAGCCTCCACAGAGATAAGGTATGAGGGAAAGATTTGCTTCTGTTCTGTGTTTAGAGCCGCACCTGGCCACAACTATAAGAGCAGATGAAAGTGAATAACAGAAGTTCTGAATTTGGCATATAACTGGCACAAACAGAACCGAACAGATTCCATTGACCGTAATAGGATCCGTTTAGTTTCCCTTCAGGAGAACAATTTTTTAGTGGAGAAAAAAAGTCCTGCATGCAGGACTTTTCTCTCCTCTATTTTTGAGTTACAGAGCCTCTAATGCAGATGTGAACATAGCATGAGATACAGAAAGATTAAGTGAATGATTATAATTTAGAATTTTTCTTAACTAAGAATTCTGTATATCACCCAAGTCCTATTGTTTGGTATAATTCAGTTTATTACTTTTAGTTTAATTTTATATATTTAGCTGCCTCTGATGTAGATGCATTTATGTTTAATATATTGTTTTCACTGTTTTCCTTTGATGCCATCTGTTTCATTTCTCTAATATGAAAGACACATTTTTGTTCAGCTTTTTTCTCTCTCCCATTGTTGATTGGCAGCACAACATTTATTCTTCCCAGTCTTCTCATTAAATTTCCTATCATTTTCCAATCTAGAAACTGATTGCATTAAAGTCAGTCACAGGCATGTTGAAGTGCTGCCAAAGCAGGTGTACTACAACTTTAGATATGTGGGCAAGAGTTTTATTACATTGTATATTTGGTCAGGAAAATAATCCGGTGCTGCCAAGTGTACATCACCTTGGAATATTAAACAGGCTGCATGTCTCCTTTATGCTGAATAAATGAAACATTAATTGGTTTGTTTGCATATGGCAATTACATATACAACAACATTCATAAAAGTGTCAGATGGAAATGTCAGCAGGATGGATGTGCTTTAAAACGAAGGAGACTATTTTATGCTGAGTGCTGACTTACCTTTTAGAAATCAGTGATGTAAAAAGGCCATAAATCCTTTAAAATGTTAATTAAGAGAAGGCTGCTAAACAAGGCTTAATGCTGGCTGATTCACAAATTAAAACAGATAAGGGGAAGTGATACAATAAATGCTACTAAAAAGGAGAAAATCTATAGGAGGACAATATTGCAGTAATGGTGAACCTTTAAGAGACCGAATGCCCACACTGCAACCCAAAACCCGCTTATTTATCTTAAAGTTCCAACACAGCAATTTAACCTTAATACCCATATAGTATATCTTCCATGTACTTTATCATTTAAGCCCTAATAGCCTGCCTACATTCAATGTGCTGCCTGTTCTGTTCATAGTGCGCCCTGCGCTGATGAATGGCAGGAAATGCTAAGGCATATTGGTACACCATAGACATTTTCCAGGGTGCAGGTGCCCACAGAGAGGGCTTTGGGTGCCGCCTCTGGCACCCATACCATAGGGTTGCCACCAATGCAATATACTCTCCTCATGACAAAGAAAAGCAACATTTTGATAACTTCTTGATAACTAAACATACCAGTCTGTCATGTTGTAGCAAGGGTCACTGACCCCTGGAACATATCTCAGGCAAACAAACACAAGGCAAGCAATCCGATAAGGCAAAGACCAACACAAATACTTTATTCACAGAGATCTTGACATGGCAGAAAATTGGACCAGCAGGTAAGGGACCAGTGGCAGGAAATGCCACTGGACCAAGTGATCCAGTTTGACTTGGTGCCAAACCCAGACGGCAGAGACACAGTAAGCCCCGTTCTTCACAGAGCTCTAAGTGAACTTAGCCGAGCGATAAATGGTCACACCTCCGGGATGGTCCCGGTGCACTTGGCCACGCACTTGCAGAGACTGACACATCAAGGACCAACCGTACACACAAACATAAGGATTGGAACCCAGGCACATGAACTGGAACCCAAAAATACCCACACAAGACACAATTCAGACAAGACACAAGGGAACAAGAACACAAGCAGATGCCTGGACCCATGCGGAATGGATGCATGGGGGTCACAGGCAGAGCTGCCCATACGAGCAGACAAGCAGATGCCTGAACCCCATGTGAAACACATGGTGGTCACAGGCAGAGCTGCTCAAACAGGCAGACAAGCAGATACCTGGATCCCATGCAGAATGACATATAGCGGTCACTAGCAGAGCTACCCAAACAGGCAGACAAGCAGATGCCCGGACCCCATGTAGAACAACACATGGCGGTCACAGACAGAGCTGCTCAAATATGCAAATGTCTCGACCCCATGTAAAATGACACATGGCAGTCACAGACAGAACTGCCCAAACAGTCAGACAAGCAGATGCCTGGACCCCATGTGGAACGACACATGGCGGTCACAGCCAGAGCTGCTCAAACATGCAGACGTCTGCACACCATGGGAAATGACACATGACGGTCACAGACAGAACTGCACAACCTAGACTAGATGTGCTCCCTCCGGAGAACCCAGGAGCCCTCTCACTGAAGGCATGGACCTGGACTAGCAGATGCCTGTTCCGCATGTGGATTTAGCCCATGGGCGAGCATACAGAACTGCACGCAAGACATAGAACCGGACGGCAGATGCCTGATCCCCATGCGCAGTTAGTCCATGGGCAAGCAGACAGCTGCACCAAAAAAAAAAACACAGAACCAGACACCAAGCAGACACACTCAGACAGAACATTAACCCCATCAGAACTAAACAGGGAGGGGAGCATGCATTAACAGAGAACAGTACACACACAGGCTGCCGTTACTACAGGCTACACAAAAGCCACCGTAGCTAGTACTCCAGAGCACCCATGTGAGCAACACGGCTACCTGTATCACAACATGGCTCAGCGGCACATACAGATCTTATAGGGTCTAATACCAAAATGTAGTATGAAACCCCTGCCCCACCCAGTTTCCCAGTATGTGTGCATCAAACCTGCCCAGGCAATGGGAAAAGGAAAGCGCAGAGCCTAAGATTTTTGCCAAATTTACATTTTATTAAAGGAAACCTGTCACCACGAAATGCATTGTATTGTTATAGAGCAGGTGGCGCTGACCGCCCACATAACTCTGATGCATAAAAGAACAGATATACATGTACACATTACAAGTTTTACATAATCTTTTCTCACAAAACTATATATCAATCTGTTTGGCGCATCCTGCATTTTCATATGGACAGGTTCCATTTAAGCAAAAGCATTAATTTAAAAAATGTAATAAAAATGTCACCCTCAGCCTCAACCGCTTTAGGCTTCTTTCACATGACAGTAGTTTATGCGGAATCTGAGCCGCATATTTTGCGGCTCAGACCAGGACCCATTCATTTCTATGGGGCTGCAAAAGATGCGGACAGCACACCGTGTGCTGTCCGCATCCGTTGCTCCATGCAACGGCCCAGCAATTGCAGACAAGAATAGGCATTTCTATGATACCCCCCGCATGTGCAGTCCGCAAATTGCGGAAAGCACATGGGCTGGTATCAGTGTTTTGCGGATCCGCAATATGCGGATTGGCAAAACACAACGTTCGTGTGAAAGAAGCCTTATCCAACTTCTATGTTGAAAAAAGTGGAACAGGTGCTTCAGTGCTCTGAACATGATATTTCTCAATACATTCACATCACATAATTTCCATAAATACACTGATAAACCTCCCCCATACGGCTCTATTTCTGAGTACATGTGAGATATATCATTGTTTGGGTTGTTACTATTGCAGCAATACCATATGTGTTTAAATATATTTTTTTTTTTTTTATTTGAAACGTAAAACTATTTTAAATTTTATTGTTTGGTCGGTGATCCAGTGCTTTGGTATAGTCAATATTGACTGTCAGTGTAACACAACCACTGCAGTCCTATCAGTTTTAGGGCCCTTGCACATGACCGTATGTGCTCCGAGACATAAGGTCCGTGAACAGGCCATATGTCCTGGAGTGGCATAGATCGTGGGCACTGGAGCACACAGCATCATAGATTACTATGATGCTGTGCACGTCGGGCCGCCCACGGGACTATTGTCCTGCACTCATATGATCTTATGAGTGCAGGACAATAGTCCCACGGACGGCTCGACGTGCACAGCATCATAGTAATCTATGGTGCTGTGCAGTCCCGTGCCCACGATCTATGCCGCTCCGGGACATATGGCCCACTCACGGACCGTATGTCTCGGAGCACTTATGGTCGTGTGCAAGGGCCCTTAGTATTGCACCCTAGCCTTATTAATCCAATGGCAATAAACTATATCTAAACAGCAAAGTAAAATATTCTGCATATGGGAAATAGTCAACCTTGAAAACATATATCAGTTCTTGGCATTCTAATTTTTAATATCTTCTTTCCAAATATGCTTCATTTCCATATTGAAATATTTCCCTTTGTTCACTTTATAATTGCCTTTGAACAATATATTGATGATTTATCCCTAGAAAGACTTGGCCCTAAAGAACACCAATGATTCTAGCCTTTGTTCATTTGATTAATGCATTATAGCTAGAGATGAGCAAAGATGGTTTAGAACTCCCTACCTTTGAGTTGTTTTAAATTTGCTTTTGTTAAAGGAAATCTGTCACATGATTTTAGTGTTTTAAACTAAAACTATAGCCATGTTCAGTAAAGTACCTTGAGTCTAGATGTGGTCTCCAATCTTTCTTTTCAGCTTCCGTTTTCGTTTTATTTTACTTTTTCTAACATAGTTTATAAGGCCGAAAAAAAGACATCTGTCCATCCAGTTCGACCTGTTTTCCTACAAGTTGATCCAGAGGAAGGCAAAAAACCCCTGTGCGGTAGAAGCCAATTTTCCTCACTTTAGGGGAAAAAATTCCTTCCCGACTCCAATCAGGCAATCAGAATTACTCCCTGGATCAACAACAACCCATATCTAGTAACTATAACCTGTAATATTATTACCCTCCAGAAATACATCCAGGCCCCTCTTGAACTCTTTTAGTGAACTTACCATCACCACCTCCTCAGGCAGAGAGTTCCATAGTCTCACTGCTCTTACCGTAAAGAATCCTCTTCTATGTTTATGTACAAACCTTCTTTCCTCCAGGCGCAGAGGATGTCCCCTCGTCATGGTCACTGTCCTTGGGATAAAGAGATCATGGGAGAGATCTCTGTACTGACCCCTGATATATTTATACATAGTTATTAGATCTCCTCTCAGTCGTCTTTTTTCTAAAGTGAATAACCCTAATTTTGATAATCTTTCTGGGTACTGCAGTCCACCCATTCCAGCTATGACTTTAGTTGCCCTCCTCTGAACCCTCTCCAGCTCTGCTATGTCTGCCTTGTTCACAGGAGCACAGAACTGTACACAGTACTCCATGTGCGGTCTGACTAGTGATTTGTAAAGTGGCAGGACTATGTTCTCATCACGGGCATCTATGCCCCTTTTGATGCAACCCATTATCTTATTGGCCTTGGCAGCAGCTGTCTGACACTGGTTTCTGCAGCTTAGTTTGCTGTTCACTAAAATTCCTAGGTCCTTTTCCATGTCAGAGTTACCCAATGTTTTACCATTTAGTATGTACTGGTGACTTGCATTATTCCTTCCCATATGCATAACCTTACATTTGTCAGTGTTAAACCTCATCTGCCACTTCTCTGCCCAAGCCTCCAGTCTATCCAGATCCATCTGTAGCAGTGTACTGTCCTCTTCTGTGTTAATTACTTTACACAGTTTAGTGTCATCTACAAAAATTGATATTTTACTGTGCAAGCCTTCTACAAGATCATTAATAAATATATTGAAGAGAATAGCAAAGATGGTTTAGAACTCCCTTCTGATATGTAAATTTTCTCTGAAGGAGCCCAGAGGGGCGTTAGGGAGCCCAGTAACGCCCCCCTTCTGTGCCCAGCCCACCTTCTTACTTGTCCAAAACGCGCCTATTTAGGGACGGACTAACGGCCCATATTAGCATTGTAGGCCGCCGCCCCCCTCAACTACGTCACGGCAGCTCTGGAAACCACTCGCAGAGCTGCCTGCTTCGCCCAGCCGAAATCTCGGAGGACGACGGAAGCAGCTGCCTGCGCCCATGCGAGCGCAGGGGAGCCAAGCGGTACAGGACTCGTTTCGAGCACGTTCGCTCATCTCTAGTCATCAATATCAGATCAGTGACTCCTGGCACCCCTGCCAATCAGTTGTTTAAAAAAAAGCAGCTTTCTTCACTGTGTACTTGCTCACGGTCGACATCGCAGCAATAAGAAGTTTAATTACAGCTTCTCTGTTCCATTCTCTTGTATGAGATGGAGCAAGCAGGTAATCAGTGAAGAGAACACAATGCTCACAGAAGTGCTGTGTTCTGTTTAAATAGCTGATCGGTGCGGGTGCCTGGAGTTGGACCCCCGCTGATCTGATATTGATGACCTATCCAGAGGATAAGTCATCAATATGGTAAAGGAAAAAAAGCTGACAGTTGCATAGTAACATAGTACGTAAGGCCAGGGCTGCCATCAGGAATTTCGGGGCCCCTTACAGGCAAATTTCGCGGGCCCCCCCCCCCCCTTTCGGGTAAACTTTACAGATTGCAAAATGGCTAACTTTTTTTTCTTAACAAGTCGCATCATTGTGTGTATTATCTCTGTACAGTGACATCACTGTGTGTATTATCCCTGTACTGTGACATCACTGTGTTTATTATCCCTGTACGGTGACATCACTGTGTTTATTATCCCTGTACAGTGACATCTCTGTGTTTATTATCTCTGTACTGTGACATCACTGTGTTTATTATCTCTGTACTGTGACATCACTGTGTTTATTATCCCTGTACTGTGACATCACTGTGTTTATTATCCCTGTACTGTGACATCACTGTGTTTATTATCCCTGTACAGTGACATCGCTGTGTTTATTATCCCTGTACTGTGACATCACTGTGTTTATTTTCCCTGTACTGTGACATCACTGTGTTTATTATCCCTGTACAGTGACATCGCTGTGTGTATTATCCCACTGCAGGAAGAGGTAAGTGGTCTGTGTTTGTGTGTTTGTTTTCTATTTTTCAGGATCGTGAATGCAGAGGACTACGTCGGATTCGGTGGACTACGTCGGACCAGCTTTTTTTTTTTTTTCATAAAATGGTCAAACAGGGGTCTGGGGGAGTGTTTATTTCAATAAAATGTTTTATACTGGTGTGTGTGTATTTTTTTTCCCAATACTACAGTTTTAGTAATTAGGGCTATCTACAGACGGCCATGATTACTAATACTGGGCTTAGTGCTTGCCGGTATGGCAGGCCAGCACTAACCCCAACATTATTACCTCGGCACCCACCGCCACCAGGGGTGCCGGGAAGAGCCGGGTACCCGCAGGACCGGACCTTCAAAATTGAGGGTCTGGCTCTGGGGCGGCTGCAGGCTGGTACCATTAGGCTGGGAAGGGCCAATAACCGTGTCCCTTCCCACCCTGGTAGTGCCAGGCTGCTGCTGCTGGTTGTATCTGGCTGGAGAAAGAAAAAAGGGGGGGACCCCATGCCATTTTTTTACAAAAATTTAAAAAAAAAATGGCGTGGGGTCCCCCCCTTTTTTCATTTTCCAGCCAGATACAACCAGCAGCAGCAGCCTGGCACTACCAGGGTGGGAAGGGACACGGTTATTGGCCCTTCCCAGCCTAATGGTACCAGCCTGCAGCCGCCCCAGAGCCAGACCCTCAATTTTGAAGGTCCGGTCCTGCGGGTACCCGGCTCTTCCCGGCACCCCTGGTGGCGGTGGGTGCCGAGGTAATAATGTTGGGGTTAGTGCTGGCCTGCCATACCGGCAAGCACTAAGCCCAGTATTAGTAATCAGGGCCGTCTGTAGATAGCCATAATTACTAAAACTGTAGTATTGGGAAAAAAAAATACACACACACCAGTATAAAACATTTTATTGAAATAAACACTCCCCCAGACCCCTGTTTGACCATTTTATTAAAAAAAAAGCTGGTCCGGCGTAGTCCACCGAATCCGACGTAGTCCTCTGCATTCACGACCCTGAAAAATAGAAAACAAACACACAAACACAGACCACTTACCTCTTCCTGCAGTGGGATAATACACACAGTGATGTCACTGTACAGGGATAATAAACACAGTGATGTCACTGTACAGAGATAATAAACACAGCGATGTCACTGTACAGGGATAATACACACAGCGATGTCACCGTACAGGGATAATAAACACAGTGATGTCACCGTACAGGGATAATAAACACAGTGATGTCACAGTATAGAGATAATAAACACAGTGATGTCACAGTACAGAGATAATAAACACCAGTGATGTCACAGTACAGGGATAATAAACACAGTGATGTCACAGTACAGAGATAATAAACACCAGTGATGTCACAGTACAGGGATAATAAACACAGTGATGTCACTGTACAGAGATAATAAACACAGTGATGTCACCGTACAGAGATAATAAACACAGTGATGTCACAGTACAGGGATCGGCGTCTCGTGGCCCAATCAGACCTCAGATCAGCGTCTCGTGCCCCCATCAGACCTCAGGTCGGCGTATCGTGCCCCCATCAGACCTCGGGTCAGCGTCTTGAGCCCCCATCAGACCTCAAATAGCGTCTTGTGCCCCCATCAGACCTCAGGTCAGTTTAATGTGCCCCATCAGACCTCAGGTCAGCTCTTGTGCCCCATCAGACCTCAGGTCAGCGTCTTGTGCCCCATCAGACCTCAGGTCAGCGTCTTGTGCCCCATCAGACCTCAGGTCAGCTCTTGTGCCCCCATCAGACCTCAGATTAGGGTCTTGTGCCCCATCAGACCTCAGATCAGCGTCTTGTGCCCCCATCAGACCTCAGGTCAGCTTAATGTGCCCCCATCAGACCTCAGGTCAGTTTAATGTGCCCCATCAGACCTCAGGTCAGTTTAATGTGCCCCATCAGACCTCAGGTCAGCTCTTGTGCCCCATCAGACCTCAGGTCAGCGTCTTGTGCCCCCATCAGACCTCAGATTAGGGTCTTGTGCCCCATCAGACCTCAGATCAGCGTCTTGTGCCCCCATCAGACCTCAGGTCAGCTTAATGTGCCCCATCAGACCTCAGGTCAGCTTAATGTGCCCCCATCAGACCTCAGATCGGCTTAATGTGCCCCATCAGACCTCAGGTCAGCTCTTGTGCCCCCATCAGACATCAGATCAGGGTCTTGTGCCCCATCAGACCTCAGGTCAGCTTAATGTGCCCCATCAGACCTCAGGTCAGCTCTTGTGCCCCATCCATCAGACCTCAGGTCAGCAATTTCTGCCCCCATCAGACCTCAGGTCAGCCATTTCTGCCCCCATCAGACCTCAGGTCAGCCAAACCAACCCCCCCGGGGGCCCCAGCCACAAAAAATACTTACAAAAAGCTGCTCCGGTCTTCTTCTCCTTCTCCTGCGCGCGCCTTCTTCTCCTGCAGTGTGTGATCCCGCGAGACCTGTGACCCAGCGCTGGATCTCGCGGGATCACACAGCCAGCCCAGGAGGAAGCGCGCAGCCAGGAGTCGGAGACCGAAGCCAGCGGCAGGGTAAGGTAAGTATTAAAGAACTGTGCGCATTGCGCACTTAGCCAGCGGCCCCCGGCGCCTCCACTCATTATCGTGCGGCACAGACCGCACAGTCTGCGGCCCACCGGCCGGGCCCCCCCCCAGTGTCCTAGAGTCCGGGCCCCATAGGGCAGTACCAGTTGTACTGCCCTATCGGCGGCCCTGCGTAAGGCTTAAAAAGACATATGTTCATCCAGTTCAGCCTGTTATACTATAAAATTCATGTAGAGGAAGGCAAGAAAACCTCCTGAGGTATTGGCCAAGTTTCCTCATCTTAAGGAAAAAATAATTTTCAAATCAGAATAACTCCTTGGATCAATGACCCATCTCTTGAAATCTAGATCAAGTTTACATTTTATTTTGGCAAAAGAGCTAAATTTTTTTCTGCGCCATACACCAATCATCATTGTTATATATTATGCACAGCTTAGACTGAGATCTACGGCAGCTCTGAACTGCAGTAGATATCAGTCTTCTTTTGTGTCAGAAAACTGACTTCAAAGAATATAAATTCTGCAGGCCCTCTGATCACTCTCCTCCCTGTCCTTACCACACCCCTTTTTCAAGAAAGTGATGAGGGCAGGATAGAAATGCCACAGTTATTTGTTGCAGTGGTCGTAAACACAATATTTGATTCTGTTTTCTGCCAGAAAACTTTATCAGGGAACAATAAATCTTCTCCTTTGTTTTCCTCATGATTGTATCAGAGTTTACAAGGGATAAGTGGAAAAGGGACAGAGATGGACTACAAGACTCGGCATTCTCTGCGCAAAGGTAACATAGTTACATAGTAACATAGTTTGTAAGGCCGAAAAAAGACATCTGTCCATCCAGTTCAGCCTGTTTTCCTACAAGTTGATCGAGAGGAAGGCAAAAAAAAACCCTGTGAGGTAGAAGCCAATTTTCCTTACTTTAGGGGGAAAAATTCCTTCCCGACTCCAATCAGAATAACTCCCTGGATCAACGACCCCTCTCTAGTAACTATAACCTGTAAAGGTGAATCCAGAAGTAAGTTCAGTGAAACCAGTGTCGCTAGACATTTTTTTGAATGTGGAGAGTGAACAGTTTAACCACAGATGACTGCTACAGAGGGAGGTTTATTGGATTGTGAAATTAGAGGCACTGCAGCCAAAAGGGCAGAATTAAATACATTTAACCCATTCTTCTGATTACTTGTGTTAATAAGGTATCAGTGGGTCTATTTTGCTTTATATGCAAGTTTAAGTGAAAAAAATCAGCATTTGATACTTTGCATATTGTGAATTTACATAATATGTGTGTTCTACTGTTTGCATTTTCTTGTTAATTGCATGTGGCTTCACTCTATGAAATTAATGGCTACTGTTGCTAACCGTAGATTATACTGAGAAAGACTTTAGCCAGATAGAGTACAAGGAGCAACATAACATAAAATAAGGTTATCTTTCAATGTTCTGGCTATAATAAACCATGTATATTTAAAGGGGTTATCTCAGACTATATCAAACCTTCCATTGTGGCCAACCTACAGTGGTGATACCTGGACCTGCCGCTGGGTTTGGTCTCATCCCTCCATGGCCAACTGTTTATCTCCCTGCTGTGCTTAAATCAATAGAAGCCGGTCACCACTATGGACAGTGATTACAGTCTCATGCCTCACCCTACCTGTCAATGTTGATTTCAGCACAGCAGGGAGATGAAGAGCCAGCCATTGAAAGATGGAGACCGAGCCCAGTGGCGAGGACCAGGTAAGAATGATCACAGCTCGGCCCCTCTGGGAGGACTGTTATTGTCTTAGATAAAGACCCTTTAAATGTTTACATATAAATTACATTTATCTATGTTATTAGACAAATTCAAATGACAAGAGACACATTCAGACATGGCTTTAATTTTAACCCTAATAATTTGTGGTTAAAGGGGTTGGTCCACTAAAATAAATGTTTCCAACCCAATAGATATCGTTGTTATATCATTTTCCTCAAAAAGACCCCCTTCATCAAAACTGCCTTTATCTACATTTATTAGCCTACCATTGCACCCTGTAGTACATCTATTTCAATATTCAGTTGCTGTAGGTTACATCTTGCATGAGAGCCTTGTAATGTAGAAGGCACAAGTGTCATTGGTAAGAACAAGGGGCACGGTTAATGTCATGTGTCCTGCAGGACACATCTCAGTGCCCTAAGACATGCCAGGAAGTAGGATTAGGAAGTAGATTAATTGATGAAAATACACTGTAGAGGGAAAACTAGTTTATGACACAACTCCTTTAATTTCTCAGCTTGATATATTTTGTAGCTCCAGAAATAACTGAAGCACATAGGCAAATTTAGAACTTAGAAAATGTGTTCGCACAGAACATGCCAAAATTACTAGCTTTGTGACAGCTTTAAAATTGATACACTATTAAGACAATGTAAAACACAAAATGCAAAGATGAAAGGAGAGAAATATTAGCACTCTCATTTTGCAACTGAAACACTGCATGACTGTACCAGTTTGGTATAAATTGCCAAATGTATCAATGTTCTACTACTTCAGTATGTAACAAACTTAGTGGTGCGATCCTCAGCCTCGACATGGCGTGCTGGGAGAGACACGCTGCTGAGCTACGCCCCCTTTTGATATGACCGCATCCTTAGCAATAGGATGCAATGTTCTGTTTCCCCCCGCAGCGGGCATGTGCTGGGAGAGATTAGCAGTGGGCTGATTGCTCAGCTGCTCTATTACTGTGTACTAGTGTTTCTGACTAATGGAGCACCAAGTCATGGATCTATCAGGTTCTGATCCAGGGACTCGACACTCTATTTTAATCCTTTCCTTCCGTACTCCAGTCCCAATGATAGTCTTTAACTTACTGTTCCAGGTTTTTGCTCCTGTGCTTATTTGGATTGTTCATGCTTCTGACCCCAGCTTGTCTTCTGACCACTCTCTGTCTCTCGTTTGGTACTACATAGTCCGTCTGGTTCTGATCTCGGCTTGTCCTCCAACCATTCTTTGTCTCTTTTGGTACTGCGTACCTCAACTGGTTTTGAGCCATTTGCATACTACTTTGTATTGTGTTTGTCTATGTTTGTTAGTCCATCTCTGCACTTATATAGGGGCCATCGACCAGTTGTGGTCTAGCTATCTAGGGCTTGTACAGTGAGTAGGTAGGGAAAGTGGGCTGGGTACTAGCCTTAGTGCTCACTGTCCTTGTGTGTCCCTACCCACAGTCATTACACTGTAGCTCTAAATACAAGTGAAATGTGCCAGAAATTCAGTTTCAGTATCAACAGAAGGTAAAGCTATGGGACAAATTTACACTTGTCCAATATGGCACGATACAAGAGGGCATTGAGAATTCTCGAGGCCAGTGTACTCCCTCTCGTTCATGCTAGTATATGATTATTGCTGTAGGAAAAGAGTAAAAAAGGAAAGATTAAGAAATCTCATTAGCACAATCTAATACAATCAGTTGCATAATTGAGATCTGAAGTATACTTTAATTTCCTAGTCACAGCATGCAACCATAGATCAGTCATCAGATTTCATTTCTGAACATACTACTATCCAAATATGATTTATTGTTCAGGTATTCAGCTGCTAACACTTACTGGGAACCATAAACCATCTTTTTGCAAAAATGGAAGGGAGATTACTATGTGAAAAAAATACATTAAATAGTACATGTATTACAATAGATTTACAATGCTCACATGCTTGTAATGTAAGATTTACAGCATGCATTAGCTATTGTGATGTCATCTAATAACAAGTCCACTCTCATCTCAATCAACCAATCAATGTGTGAGCTCTTCACTCACTTCACAACTCTCATCCTCTCCAATTACATCAGCCGTCAGCTGAGTGAAAATTCAGAGCCTGCTAAAGAATGTTAAGGCTGCACCGAAATAGAGGTTCATTTTCTTAAAATAACTGAAAATCAGTAGAATGAAATAATAATAAAAAATTGCCCCCAATGGTATACATATATTTTAAGCATGACTTTATAAATCATTGGTTCAAGAAGGCATATGTCACATAAATGTTTTATTGCTGCAAATCTATCAAAATTCATAACACATAAACTAACCAAATCTAGTCACAGATACAGTGCCTTGTGAAAGTATTCGGCCCCCTGGAACTTTTCAAACGTTTGCCACATTTCAGGCTTCAAACAAAAAGATATAACATTTAAAATTTTTGGTGAAGAATCAACAACTAGTGGGTCACAATTGTAAAGTGGAACAAAATTTATTGGATTATTTAAACTTTTTTTGTAATAATAACACTGAAAAGTTGGGCGTGCAAAATTATTCAGCCCATTTACTTTCAGTTCAGAAAACTCACTCCAGAAGTTCATTGAGGATCTCTGAATGATCCAATGTTGTCCTAAATGACTGATGAAGATAAATAGAATCCACCTGTGTGTAATCAAGTCTCCGTATAAATGCACCTGCTCTGTGATAGTCTCAGGGTTCTGTTTAAAGCACAGAGAGCATCACGAAGACCAAGGAACACACAAGGCAGGCCCGTGATACTGTTGTGGAGAAGTTTAAAGCCGGATTTGGATACCAAAAGATTTCCCAAGCTTTAAACATCCCAAGTTCGCTAATGACTTGAATTCGTACGCAACAGCGTATAGAGTAACTTATATGTAGCATTAGCGTACAATTTATCGGACAAGTACATAGCGAATGCGTAGAAAGCCTTAGGATCATTTTCGAATCTTAACTAAGCGAATCACTTAATATTCGGATTCACTTCGCAGCTGAAAATTTCCAAGATTCGATACGAATCAACGAATCGGCAAATAGATTCGCTCATCTCTAATGATTTCACAACTCCCATGGCATCACTCTACTCCTTAACCCCTTCAACCCCGGGCCTGTTTTCACCTTCATGCCCAGGCGATTTTTTGCAAATCTGACATGTGTCACTTTATGTGGTAATAACTTTGGAACGCTTTTACTTATCCAGGACATTCTGAGATTGTTTTCTTGTGACACATTGTACTTCATGACAGTCATAAATCAAAATATTACTTTCAAAATACACAGTAATACCTCCAAAAATAGTTATTATTTTACATTCCCCATATGTCTACTTTATGTTGGCATCATTTTGTAAATGTCATTTTACTTTTTTAGGACGTTAGAGGGCTTAGAAGTTTAGAAGCCATTTTTCAAATTTTCACCAAATTTTCCAAAACCATTTTTTTGAGCACCAATTCAGATATAAAGTGATTTTGAGGGGCTTACATAATGAAAACCCCCATAAATGACCCCATTTTAGAAACTACACCCCTCAAGTTATAAAAAACTGCTGTTACAAACTTTGTTAACCCTTGAGGTGTTCCACAAGAATTAAAGGAAAATGGAGGTGAAATTTCAAAATTTCAATTTTTTGGTAGATTATTCATGTTAATAATTTTTTTCTTGCAACACAGCAAGGTTTAACAGCAAACTAAACCTCAATATACATTGCTCTGATTCTGCAGTTTACAGAAATACCCCATATGTGGTGGTAAACGTCTCTATGGGTTTGTGGCAGTGGTCAGAAGGAAAGGAGCGCCATAGGGATTTTGGAGGCAGATTTTGCTAGAATGGTTTTTAGGCACCATTTTGTAATTGAGAGACCCTGATGTACCCCTACAGTAGAAACCCTCAAAAAGTGACCCCATTTTAGAAACTACACCCTTCAAAGAATATATTAAGGGGGGTACTGGCCACTTTGGCCCCCTAAGCGTTTTATGGAATTTGGAAACACTTGGCTATGAAAATGAAAAGTTTCATTTCTTCCAATAAAATGTTGCTTTAGCCGCAAATTTTTCATTTTCACAAGAGGTAACAGGAGAAAAGCACCCCATAATTTGTTCCCCATTTTCTCCTGAATACGGCAACACCCCATATGTGGTGGTAAACTGCTGTTGGGGCACATGGCAGGACTCAAAACAGAAGGAGCGCCATATGGATTTTGCAGAACAGATTTTGATGGATTGGTTTGCGGGTGCCATTGATTTTTTATTTTTTGAGTTATTGTCTTATGTGGGGGCTCATTTTTTGCGGGACGAGATGACAGTTTGATTGGTACCATTTTGGGGTACATAAGACTTTTTGATTGCTTGGTATTACAGTTTTTGTGAGTCAAGGTGAAAACAAATAGCTGTTTTGGCATGGTTTTTTAAAAATTTTTTTTACAACATTCACCTGGGGGGCTATCTCATGTAATATTTTTATAGAGCAGGTTGTTACGGACGCGCCGATACCCAATATGTCTAACTTTTTTATTTTTGGAACGTTTTACACATTAGATGCATTTTAGAACAGAATAAAATCTTTTTTTTGTGTTGCCATTTTCAAAGAGCCATATTTTTTTAAGTTTTCAGGCGATTGTCTCAGGTAGGGTATCGTTTTTGCAGGACAAGATGACGGTTTGATTGGTACCATTTTGGGGTAAATACACCTTTTTGATCGCCTGCTATTACACTTTTTGTGAGGCAAGAGGGAAAAATATGGTTGTTTTGGCATAGTTTTTATTTTTTATTTTTTGCACCATTCACCCGGGGGGCCATCTCATGTAATATTTTTATAGAGCAGGTTGTTACGGACACGACGATACCCAATATGTCTGACTTTTTAATTTTTGGATAGTTTTACACATTAGATTTATTTTTTGAACAGAATAAAATCATTATTTTGTGTTGCCATTTTCAAAGAGCAATATTTTTTTCAGTTTTCAGGCGATTGTCTCAGGTAGGGTATCGTTTTTGCAGGACAAGATGACGGTTTGATTGGTACCATTTTGGGGCAAATATGCCTTTTTGATCGCCTGCTATTACACTTTTTGTGAGGCAAAAGGGAAAAAAATGTCTGTTTTGGCTTAGTTTTTTAAAAACTATTTTTACAGCATTCGCCTGGGGGGCCATCTCATGCAATATTTTTATAGAGCAGGTTGTTATGGACGCGGCGATACCCAATATGTGTATAATTTTTATTTTTGGAAAGTTTTACACATTAGATACATTTTTGAACAAAATAAAATATTTTTTGTGTTGCCATTTTCTGAGAGCCATATTTTTTTATTTTTCAGGCGATTGTCTTAGGTAGGGTCTCATTTTTTTCGGGACAAGATGACGGTTTGATTGGTACCATTTTGGGGTACATACGCTTTTTTGATCACCTGCTATTACACTTTTTGTAAGGGAAGGTGACCAAAAAATGTCTGTTTTGGCACAGTTTTTTTTTTTTTTTACTGCGTGCACCTGATGGGGTGGATCATGTGCTATTTTTATAGAGCCGGTCGATACGGACGCGGCGATACCTAATATGTCAATTTTTTTTTTTTTCACTATTTTTTACAATTTTTTTTTATATTATTTTGTAAAAATGACGTTTTTCTTTTTTTGGAGAACTTGAAACTTTTTTTTTGTAAAACTTTATTTTTTTCACTTTTTTTTACTTTCTTATTTTACACTTTTTATTCACTTTTGGGGGTCTGATCCCCTTACAATGCATTACAATACTTCTGTATTGTAATGCATTGGCTGGAAGTGTATTACTCAATGTAATACACTTCCAGCACACTGCCTGTGAGATCCAGGGGGCTGGATCTCACAGGCTTCCGTAGATAGCAGCCGGATGCCTAAGGAAGGCATCCGGCTGCTATCTCAGCCATCGGGTCCCCGTCACAGCAGCGCGGGGACCCGATGGCAACCCCTTCCGACCGCCCGCATCGCATGTGCCGCGGTCAGCGCTGACCGCGGCACATGAAGGGTTAATGCGCCGGCATCGGTGTTTTCACCGATGCTGGCGCATTCCTCAGGGGTCCGGCACCTGGGCACAGCCGGACCCCCGACTCTGATCGGGCGGGCGCAGCTCCTGCACCCGCCCGATCAGCGCTCAGTAATAGTACGGCGCTGGGCGTCTAGCACCTTGCCGCAGCGCCGTACTATTACGGCGATGGTCGCCAAGGGGTTAATAACTTGATGGGCTGTTTCTAAAATGGGTTCTCTACTCTGGGGATCCATTTATTATTTCACCCCAGAGCCTCTACAGTGAATTAATTTTTGCAAAACACTTATGGGGTCAAAATGCTCACAATCCCCTTTGTAAATTCTATGAGAGGTGTTGTTTTTAAAATAGGATCCCCTCTTGGGTTTTTTGTTTGTTTGTTTATTTAACCTTAGACCCTCTGATGTTTTTGTCTAGTGCTGTCTAAATCACCAAACTAGGCCTCATATACACATGGTTCTCTTCTGAACCCTTCAGTGTTCCCAAGCAGCATTTTACGAAAACATATAAGATGTTGTCGTATTCAAGAGAAAATGGATAGCTCATTTTAAGTGCCCTTTTTCTCCTGTTACCCTTTGTGAAAAAGGAAAATCTGGAGCTAAAGCAACATTTTACTGGAAAAAAAAAAATTTATTTTCACAGCCAAGTGTTTCTAAGTTCTATGAAACATCTGTGGAGTCAAAGTACTCACTACACCCCTCAATAAATTGCTTGAGCATTGTACTTTTCAAAATTGTGTCACTTTTTGGGGAGTGGGAAAGGAGAGAAACAATAGTAGCAAGAAAGATGGTTGTCCCGGTTACTCACTATGATACTCCCCTGGGCTGTCTTTCCCTGATGGTGGTTCAGGGTGCCCTTGATGCTGATGAATTGTGAGGTGCAAGTGAAACACAGGGTCCTCTGACAGCCAATGATGGTATTTTATTTATTATACGTACTTATATAGCACTACTATATTCTACAGTGCTTTACAAACATTAGCATCAGGCTTTCCCCAATGGGGATTACAATCTAAGTTCCCTATCAGTATGTCTTTGGAATATGGGAGGAAGTCAGGGTACCCGGAAGAAACCTGCAAACATGAGGAGAATATACAAACTCCATGCAGATGTTGTCCTTGGTTGGATTTGAACCCAGGACCCCAGTGCTGCATGGCTATTCTCTGTGTCGGCTCACTTTATTGTCTATAAACATTCATTGTCTCTACATTAAATACCCTAGCTATTCCTTATACAGAGAGTGACACAGCTCCACCTATATAGTGACAGTGTGTAAGGACTATTAACCCCATGGGCAGCTTGCATACAGAAAATGCACATATCACATACCGTATAAAAGCACATTTTAACCCTTTTCAGTGGAGCATTGACTTGCAGTGGGACACTGCATTACTCCTACACAATGACCTTTACATAGGTCGCAGAGCATGCCTAGAAAACTCCCCTGTAAAAGTCTATAAGTACCCTTCAGTTTATTGTGTCTATGGTCCATATCACTGCTGTAAAGCATATCTCCAAATGCTGTTAACAACAGCCCCCATAATCTTGCATAGAAAATAGAATTCAAAATCTACAATTAAAAAATAGAAAGAATTAGAAAAAATAAATGTCAGTATCTGGTTTCCATTGGCAGGTACAATTATAGGTGACACATTCCCTTTAGGCTTCATGCACAGAAATGCTTGTTTTTTTTTGTGGTCTGCAAACCATGGATCTGCAAAATAAGGATACTGTCTGTACGCCGTCTCTATTTTACTGTGGACCCATTGACTTCAATAAGTCCATGGACCACATTTCACAGACCAGAATAGGACATATTCTATAATTTTTGAAACCGACATGCTGATGCGGACAGCACACGGAATGCAATGATGTGTTTAAGAAGTTTAAGAAATGGTAATAAGATTCCAGACCTAGGCTCATAAATTATGTTTGTTTGAAATCAAAATACACCTAAAAACCCCAACTGTCTACTTTGCTTTAAATTTCCTTTTTTAATGGCATGTATTGCGTATGTACTGTGGCTGCATTCTGTAAGTGTAACTTTTTGGGTTATCAGTTGTTGACTCATTTCACTAAATGTCATTCTTTCCACAACTGGAGAAGATAAGTGACTTTTACGGTTACGATTCTTCGTCAGCTCTAACTTCTCACTTTGACAATGCAGAGTTGACATTTACAGATTTTGCATTATGTTTTTCTCTTGGGCACAGACATCAGTGACTCAGGTATGTTTACACTTTTTCTTATATTCTGTTTTTCTGGCATTTTATGACAAGTAACCATATCAATGCTCTTTCCAATTTCATCATAAACACTTACAATTGACATGCACTTAGACGTCAAATATTGACTTTAGAAAATAAAAAAAAGTTAGCAAGATGTTAACGTCTGAATCGACTTAAAACTTTGAAGTACTTCATGAGCTTATTCTAAAATCCACTGACATTTGAGGGAGGTCTTCTGGACAATCCCTAAATTGGAGAGCTGCTTTATAGCTGTGCTTGTGGTATTATTGTCATGGAAGGAACATTAATGTAACCAATTTATTTCTTCATCTAACACAATAAACATATTTCATAAATATGCCTCCATAACATTTTTGAGAAAAAAGTTTTTTATTCCACTTATGTAACCTAGAATTTTCCCATTAACATTTCTGGAATCAGCCACATTTTAGGTTAAAGGGTTTCTGTCACCAATATTTAGCCTATTAAACAGGATGATATTTCCAATGGGCAAATGTCACCTGAGGCTAAATATGTAAGTGATTTTATTCCTAATAGGGCCATTTTTGTGTTTTTAATACTTTTATAATATGTTAATTAGCCTCCCAGGAGCAGGGGGGCGATACCCCTGCACCTAAAGGCTCCGTTACACCACCTTGTAAAACCCCTACTTCTTCTTGATTGACAGGGCCAGGCAGCGCACTCCGTCTGCTGCGGCCCTGTCCGATACAAATCCCGCGCCTGTGCCGTGCACAGTCCACTGGGAAGAGAAGGCAGCGTAGGCGCAGTGAGGAAGCCGGGAGCCTGCTACACTCACTGCGCCTGCGCCGAATTAAGGACGCACGGCGCAGGCGCGGGATTTGCATCGGACAGGGCCACCGCAGATGGAGCGCGCTGCCTGGCCCTGTCAATCAAGAAGAAGTAAATCAAGAAGAAGTAGGCGTTTTACAAGCTGATGTAACAGAGCCTCTAGGTGCAGGGGTACTGCCCCCCTGCTCCTAGGAGCCTAATTAACATATTATAAAAGTATTAAAAACACAAAAACGGCCCTATTAGGAATAAAGTCACTTACATGACTTTATTATGAGGAGGTAAGTTCTAGATTTGACCGCGGCGAATCAATGGATGTCGTATATCTGGACTTCTCCAAAGCATTTGACACTATACCACATAAAAGGTTAGTATATAAAATGAGAATGCTTAGCCTGGGATAAAATGTCTGTATGTGGGTAAGTAACTGGCTCAGTGATAGAAAACAGAGGGTGGTTATTAACGGCACATATTCAGATCGGGTCACTATCACTAGTGGGGTACCACAGGGGTCGGTATTGGGCCCTATTCTCTTCTATATATTTATTAATGATCTTATAGAAGGCTTGCACAGTAAAATATCAATTTTTTCAGATGACACTAAACTGTGTAAAGTAATTAACAAAGAAGAGGACAGTACACTGCTACAGATGGACCTGGATAGATTGGAGGCTTGGGCAGAGAAGTGGCAGATGAGGTTTAACACTGACAAATGTAAGGTTATGCACATAGGAAGGAATAATGCAAGTCACCAGTACATACTAAATGATAAAACACTGGGTAACACTGACATGGAAAAGGACCTAGGAATTTTAGTGAACAGCAAACTAAGCTGTAGAAAC
This sequence comes from Rhinella marina, assembly GCA_900303285.1. Classification (NCBI taxonomy): domain Eukaryota; kingdom Metazoa; phylum Chordata; class Amphibia; order Anura; family Bufonidae; genus Rhinella; species Rhinella marina. The sequence goes on along the minus strand of ONZH01003651.1, from coordinate 5,139 downwards.
CAGTGTCAGAAAGCTGCTGCCAAGGCCAATAAGATAATGGGTTGCATCAAAAGAGGCATACACTCACCGGCCACTTTATTAGGTACACCATGCTAGTAACGGGTTGGACCCCCTTTTGCCTTCAGAACTGCCTCAATTCTTCGTGGCATAGATTCAACAAGGTGCTGGAAGCATTCCTCAGAGATTTTGGTCCATATTGACATGATGGCATCACACAGTTGCCGCAGATTTGTCGGCTGCACATCCATGATGCGAATCTCCCGTTCCACCACATCCCAAAGATGCTCTATTGGATTGAGATCTGGTGACTGTGGAGGCCATTTGAGTACAGTGAACTCATTGTCATGTTCAAGAAACCAGTCTGAGATGATTCCAGCTTTATGACATGGCGCATTATCCTGCTGAAAGTAGCCATCAGATGTTGGGTACATTGTGGTCATAAAGGGTTGGACATGGTCAGCAACAATACTCAGGTAGGCTGTGGCGTTGCAACGATGCTCAATTGGTACCAAGGGGCCCAAAGAGTGCCAAGAAAATATTCCCCACACCATGACACCACCACCACCAGCTTGAACCGTTGATACAAGGCAGGATGGATCCATGCTTTCATGTTGTTGACGCCAAATTCTGACCCTACCATCCGAATGTCGCAGCAGAAATCGAGACTCATCAGACCAGGCAACGTTTTTCCAATCTTCTACTGTCCAATTTCGATGAGCTTGTGCAAATTGTAGCCTCAGTTTCCTGTTCTTAGGTGAAAGGAGTGGCACCCGGTGTGGTCTTCTGCTGCTGTAGCCCATCTGCCTCAAAGTTCGACGTACTGTGCGTTCAGAGATGCTCTTCTGCCTACCTTGGTTGTAACGGGTGGCAATTTGAGTCACTGTTGCCTTTCTATCAGCTCGAACCAGTCTGCCCATTCTCCTCTGACCTCTGGCATCAACAAGGCATTTCCGCCCACAGAACTGCCGCTCACTGGATGTTTTTTCTTTTTCGGACCATTCTCTGTAAACCCTAGAGATGGTTGTGCGTGAAAATCCCAGTAGATCAGCAGTTTCTGAAATACTCAGACCAGCCCTTCTGGCACCAACAACCATGCCACGTTCAAAGGCACTCAAATCACCTTTCTTCCCCATACTGATGCTCGGTTTGAACTGCAGGAGATTGTCTTGACCATGTCTACATGCCTAAATGCACTGAGTTGCCGCCATGTGATTGGCTGATTAGAAATTAAGTGTTAACGAGCAGTTGGACAGGTGTACCTAATAAAGTGGCCGGTGAGTGTAGATGCCTGTGATGAGAACAGGGGCGGACACAGACAGCAGAGGGCCCCTGTGCAAAAAATGTGCCTGGGCCCCCCCTTTACCAGGGACCAAATTCTCAACCTAACATATTCCATCCTAACATTACATACAGCAATACAAAACATACAGTGTAAGGCTACTTTCCCACATGCAGCACTACGCTCCGGCCACCTGATCCGGCAGAGAATGCAAGGAATTGACCGGACACAAACTCAGGCATACAGCAGTTTGTGTCCCGCTGATTCTCTGCATTTTTGCCTGAATGTGGCCAGATCTCTGCTGGGCCCCATTATAGTTAATAGGGCCGGTGGGCATTCTGCATAAAGCAGTGCCGGAGCCGGTGAATTCTGACAGGCTGTTCTCTGCTGGACCAGCCTGCCAGAATCACTAACTCAGATGGGAAAGTAGCCTAATACAGTGCCACATACCTCATACATCCAGTGACTTCTCCTTTGATGTAGATGCTCTCTGTCCTCATCTTCTCTTTTCAGACCAGACCGCCATGATGATGTCTTTCAGCCATATATAGTCTCTGCAGAATTTGACAGACAGACAGACATCTTAGTGTCCTAGTTTTCCATCATCCTCCCACCTTCTGAACACCCCATCCTGCCACCCCCATTGCTGTGCTGCTGTGCTCTCTATACTACTTACACACAGATATATCCTCTTCAATAATTACTGCCACACAGTGTCCTAAAAAATAACTGCGCCCAGGAAACAGTGTCCCTGACACTAACAATGTAAACATAATGTTCCCCAAAAATAATTGTGCGAAGCATAAAATGCCCCCATAATGTGTGCCAGTAAAATGCCCCTATATAATTACCCCAATAGTGCTCCTCTCACTTCTCCATAGTGCCCCCCATGTGTGCCAATATATAAGATAGGGTCCACAGTAGATGCCCCATAGTGCTCCCCGCTTCTCCATAGTGCCCCCCATGTGTGCCAATAAATAAGATAGGCCCCCCATAGTGCTCCCCCCCTCCATAGTGCCCCCATGTGTGCCAGTACATAACATAGTGTCCCCCATGTCTGCCAGTATTTAAAATATGCCCCCATAATGCTCCTCTTCCTCTATAGTGCCCCCCATGTCTGCCAACATTTAAAATAGGCCCCCCATAGTGCTCATCCTCCTTAATACTGGCCCCCATGTCTGCCAGTATTTAAAATATGCCCCCATAGTGCTCTTCCTCCTCTATAGTGGAGGGCCCCCAGCAGATGTCCCCATGAATGGCAGATAGGGTCCCTAGTAAAGCGTAAATAAAAAACATAAACTTACATACTTACTTCCTTGCCTCTTTCAGCGATGTGATGCAGGCCTCTTCCGGCCTGTGTCCCGCACTGTACGGCTGCAGCCTATGAGAGGCCCGGGGAAGGGAGACACCTCTCCCCTGCCCCGCAGCATCCATCTGTATCGCTGTCCTGAGGACGGCGATACAGATGAATATAGAGAGATGAGTGCTTCCACAATAGAAGCACTCATCTCTCCCTGCCCTGCCACCGAACCTCCCATGGGCCCCCCTCCCGCATTGGGCCCCTGTGCAGCTGAACCGGCTGCACAGGTGGTATGTCCGCCCCTGGATGAGAACACAGTCCTGCCACTCTACAAATCACTAGTCAGACCACACATGGAGTACTGTGTACAGTTCTGGGCTCCTGTGAGCAGACATAGCAGAGCTGGAGAGGGTTCAGAGGAGGGCAACTAAAGTCATAACTGGAATGGGTGGACTACAGTACCCAGAAAGATTATCAAAATTAGGGTTATTCATTTTAGAAGAAAGATGACTAAGGGGAGATCTAATAACAATGTATAAATATATCAGGGGTCAGTACAGAGATCTCACTCATGATCTTTTTATCCCAAGGACTGTGACCGTGACGAGGGGACATCCCCTGCGCCTAAAGGAAAGAAGGTTTGTTCACAAACATAGAAGAGGATTCTTAACGGTAAGAGCAGTAAGACTATGGACTCTCTGCCTGAGGAGGTGGTGATGGTAAGTTCACTAAAAGAGTTTAAGAGGAGTCTGGCTTAGAAATAAGCGAGCACTAAAATGCTCGGGTGCTCGTTATTTCGAGTCAAATTTTTCCCGATACTCGGGTGCTCGTTTCGAATAACGAACCCCATTGAAGTCAATGGGAGACTCGAGCATTTTTTTAAGGGGACCAAAGCTCTACACAGGGAAGGTTGCCTAAAAACCTGGAAACCTCAGAAAATGATGGAAACACCACGGAAATGGACAGAAAACAGCATGGGCAGCATGCATGGATGCCTCTGAGGCTGCCTAATCGTACCATTACACCAAATTCTGGGCAACAGCCTGGTGGTGACCCTCAAGACAATTGTGCTGACCCAGACCAAGATGGGCAAGGCACATGCCCATCACATGTTAGTAAAGCACCCGCCTGCGGGTGACACCACTGCCCATGCTGGCACTGCTGTCCTATCCCCCGCCCCAGGATGCAGGCATAAGCCTGACACAGCATGGAGGTGACACCACCAAGTGACCAAGTTAGATGAGGTAGCAGGTGAGCCACCCAAAAATTTAGCCTGACACAGCATGGCAGTGATACCACCAAGTGACCAAGTTAGATGAGGTAGCATGTGAGCAACCCAAAAATTTAGCCTGACACAGCATAGCGGTGACACCACCAAGTGACCAAGTTAGATGAGGTAGCAGGTGAGCCACACAAACATGTAGCCTGACACAGCATGGCGGTGACACCACCAAGTGACCAAGTTAGATGAGGTAACAGGTGAGCCACCCAAAAATTTACCCTGACACAACATGGCGGTGACAACAGAGTGACCAAGTTAGACTGAGGTAGCAGGTTAACCACATAAAATTTTACCCTGACACAGCATGGCGGTGAACCCAGAGTGACCAAGTTAGACTGAGGTAGCAGGTGAAGCACATAAAATTTTACCCTGACACAGCATGGCGGTGACAACAGAGTGACCAAGTTAGACTGAGGTAAAAGGTGAACCACCCAAAAATTTTACCCTGACACACCATGGCGGTGACAACAGAGTGACCAAGTGAGACTGAGGTAGCAGGTGAACCACATAAAATTTTACCCTGACACAGCATGGCGGTGAACCCAGAGTGACCAAGTTAGACTGAGGTAGCAGGTGAACCACCCAAAAATTTACCCTGACACAGCATGGCGGTGAACCTAGAGTGACCAAGTTAGACTGAGATAGAAGGTGAACCACATAAAAATTTACCCTGACACAGCATGGCGGTGACAGAGTGACCAAGTTAGACTGAGGTAGCGGGTGAACCACCCAAAAATGTAGCTTGACATAGCATGGCGGTGACACCACCAATGCCTTGGCCAGACTGAGATTGCAGTCAAATGGCTGTAGGTGAGCCTCCCAAAAAATTGTTTTAGAGTGTTTGAAGTTGACTCTCCTAAAAAATTGTTTTTGATTGTCTGTAGTTGACGCTCCTAAAAAATTGATTGGAGAGAAGGCCTGTAGGTGGCCCTCCCTAAACATTGCTTGAAAAGAGAGCCAGTTGGCCCTCTGAAAAATTGCCTGTTGGCTCAGCGTTTGTGTAAGAAGAGGAGGAGAAGGAGAGGATACATGAAGAATCTTCATGTTGAGCTGCTTTCCCCCGATGGAGATTTGAATTCCAGTGAAATCCAGGCTTTATTCATTTTAATAAGCGTCAGCCTGTCAGTGCTGTCAGTTGACAGGCGTGTACGCTTATCAGTGATGATGCCACCAGCTGCACTGAGGACCCGCTCTGACAACACGCTAGTGGCAGGGCAGGCCAGCACCTCCAAGGCATACAGCGCCAGTTCGGGCCACGTGTCCAGCTTCGCAACCCAG